>JAOPHQ010002573.1:0-300165 GCA_030340625.1 Merluccius polli
ATATATATATACAGTATATATATATATATATATATATATATATATATATATATATATATATATATATATATATATATATATATATATATATATGGAGAGAGAGAGAGAGAGAGAGAGAGAGAGAGAGGATGAAAGTAAGGAAAGGATGAAGGAAGGAAGCATGGACATGAAGCAATGAAGGTGCTTGGGTGGGTGTCTGTCCTCAATATTAGTCATTGGTAATTATGAGATTGACTAAGGTGTCCTGGCTGTAAATGTTATTGGTCCACCTATTGACTCTTGGCAAAACGAAAAGGACATGTTACAGCATGCACTGTTTACAGTGAGCAGTCGAACAAGGGAGAAGAGTGGGCATGGTTCTTCACTGTATGCCAAAAGAGACTAGAAGTCAAAACATGTTTTTCATTAGCTGATCTACTGATCAGAGGTAGTCTCCTCTAATCCCGACCCACTGTAGACATCCCGTCTCCGGGACTGCACACATACCGGCCGCCCCCTCCAATGGCTCTAGACAGGATCAGGCAGATTGTCACAACTGCCGCACCTTTGATTGTGAGCGCCACATCCCTGGCTTATCACCTCACCTAATCACCCTTAGCTGTCACTCATTAGTTGTCTGATCACCTTTGTCCTAAGTCCCTTCACCCTTGGTTTCAGCTCACCTCAGGCGTTATTGTTTTCACCACCGTTAGATGGTATGCGCTTAGCAAATAAACCGTTTTTACCTGTACCCTGTCTAAGCAGTAGGTCTTCATAGAGATTGATTTCCCAACACTTGATTGATTTGCAGGAAAGTATTGAGGTTACATATTCAACATTAAGTGGAAATCTATAGTGTTGGTAGGAAAACCGATAGGGCTTGTACATTACGACGTCACATCGCAATGACCATTTTTGGAAGCATAGGAGCATTGGAAATTAAGTTACGCTGTTGGTAGTAATGTTTTTTTGGTCGTTGTGTAGTAATTCATCTGGAAATGATTTGTTATTATGGGGAGACATAATAACAATAACAAAACTGACAGTGCCACCCATGTACCTGGCAGAACGGGAATATCAAATGCAGAGCATCAAATGCCATTACAAACTCATCTGTTTCATAATAGCTTTCATATATTTCACAGTTTGTGAAAAAACGGCGAAAAGCAACCAGGAGATTGTTATGACCTGCATGTCGCTCCTCAGCTCTGCACCTGCAGTGAGAGGCCTCAATATGCTCCCCAAGATCACCAGGATCACTGAGTGCTCAAGGTCTCGGAGGAGCAGGGAGGACTGGGGCAGAAGGGGTGAAAGGGCCAGCGTGGAGGGTGCTCTAAGGAAACCTCTGGAGGTTAGATAGGGTTAGAGAGATTGAGGCTGGGACCTAGGGGAGGCAGAGGGTGTCAGTCAAACAGAGTAATTGATAGGGGCGACCGACAGCTGCTGTCATGACCAGTGTCATCAGGGTCTGCCGTGATGCCACTCTCCCGAAGGAGAAAAGAACAAGGAAGAGTGACAGAGGGATGGCCGGAGGGAGGGGATGAAGGAGCAGAGAGGGAGGCGAGAGGTCAGAGAGCGAAGGGAGATGATGATGTGATGAATGGGGAGATTTGAGGCGAGGCACTGCAGGTTCTGACACCTTTTGACACCTTTTTGACACACACACACACTGCGTTTGAGCCAGCCCTGACATGCAGACCTGGCTGCACACGTTAAGGTTTCAACACAAAAGGTATAATAATTTCATCACAGATGAACTGACTGTGAGAACTGTCTGGACATTGCTAAAAATAACATCCCAAAACAACTGGTTCTTCCAGCTCTATCTATCCCAAATATGATGCAATAAAAGTGCTTTGAAAAAAGTTAGTATACTGTAATGTAATGATTAATGAATGAATGATCACTGACATGTGTTTGGATCCACTTGTACTGGACAACTTAACCCCTAGTCCGTAAAAGTAAACACGTTGCATAATAAAGTAACCTGAGAATCAAAGAACCGTTTTGCTGTATTTTTCCACCATGCTGGTCTCACGGCTTCGTGACTAGTCTGTAAAAAAAAACATCAAACCGACCCCACGGCGTACAGCTGTGCATATCTTTCCACTGAGCTTTTTTATTTTATGCATAGAACACTCAACCACAAAATGTGTAGTCATAAAAGCACGTGCAATACCGGCACCTGACGAATGTCTTAAATAAAGGCCAAGTCGGTGAATCAAGCCTCAAGCACCTAGCTATTAAGATCCGGCTGGAAGTCTGGAACTTGATTGTGGTCTTGGTTCTTCGCTGAACAATTTTGAAAACACACACACACACACACACACACACACTGAAAACAAACAGCCACACGCACGCATAGACACTGCAAACCACACATAGACACACGGACACTGTAGCTCGGTTACTTCTTACAGCTACCTATAGGCAGTAAGCCAGTAGTATAGGCGTACTGTGTCAGTGTGTCAGCGATCTGGCTTGTGTGTCATCATGCAGACAAACTGCCCTTGTGTGATCATTTATGGTTGAAATGCTTTTGGCTCTTTCTGATTCACAAGCTTATCTGAGGTTGATGAAGTAGTTAAACATCCAAAGAAATGTACTCTAACAAAGAGTTTAGGCATCATCCTCAAGAATATTCCCAGATAGGCTAGGGACAGGGGGATTGAACCAACAACCTTTTCGCTGGGAGTCCCCACACTCGCCCCCCCAATTCTATATTAATAGAGATAAACGGTGTGGATAGTCTTTCTGTGCACATTTAATGATGTAGAATTATGTTTTCCATACTGTCTATTTAAAAAGAATTGCTTAACACCCATTTAAGGTTTCTTCGTGGAACATGTCAACCACAGGATTGTTAAGGTCTTAATAGATGGGTTCTGCTCAACGCCGCAGGGTAGAAAATTGCACATCTATTGTCAATTGATGAGAGAAGTACTTTCACCACACAATAATCTGGGTCATCGGCGTAAATTGGACAGTATCCTAAAACAAATGGGCTGTGATCATCTTTGTTTACTCATCAGAAGGTTGCATATTCTTGCCTAGTAATTAAAAAACAACAAAAAAACAGTCCCTCCTCTCGGGACTGAACACAGCCTGAATTGACCCAGTGAGGGACATACCCTCTTACTCCCTCACGTGTTTCCTAAAATAGCTTCTTTCAGAGCGGGGGTCAGTTGGGGAAACCTGCCGCTAACCCTTTCGGCGAGAGCAGTGTATGTGTGTGTCCATCCACAACGACTGCTCGGACGCAGTTATCGTTGCTTGCACAAAGATAAAGCACGTCGGATGTGATTGCCATGGACACAGTACCCATGACATCATTCTCTGCTCCCTCCACCACCACCACCCAGCTGAGAGTGAAAGCAAATGAGATGGACTGTGCAAGTGTACACAAACCATGCTGGCGTGTCGCCAGCGCTCAGCTAAACCCAACATGGGCAATGATGGTCAACAATTTTCGCCAGAGAGGAACGGTGAGAATAAATGGGGACATGAGGCCGAGGCCCCCCCTAACCCCCCCACCCCCATTTCACCATCTTTAAACAAGATGGGAAGTTAATGAGTTTGAGCACTTGAAACGTCCATAAAGTCACGTGTCATATTAGCATTGAATATATTTGCCACACCATGCTGAATAGTTTTCTTTGATTTCACTCTTTGAGTTCATGTGTTGCTGTGCTCTGATGGCATCCTACTTGTGGGCAACATCAGTAGGCCTACCTCAGAAGATGCTAAACTGCAGCAGGGCCAGAGCGAAAAACTGGGAGTGCGGCAAATATGAATTGCAAAAAAATGATGTCATTTCTCGACAGCAATAACATATTTTAAATTCCAGGTGGCTAGGTTTTAATTTCAAGCCTCGTCCATGGATGTGCTGTAAAAAAGCTGAGGCTCCTCTGTCATTTCTAACAGGTTTGTGGAGAGTGCCACCTGTTGGAAATGAGGCCAACGTGCCTTGTCGGTTTTATTTAGTAAATGCATCATCTGTGTGAGCCGCCATATATATATATATATATATATATATATATATATATATATATATATATATATATATATATATATATGTATATATATGTGTGTGTGTGTGTGTGTGTGTGTGTCTTCATGCTGCCATTTATTTTTTTCTTAGGCCTATGCATCAATGTACAGCATCAGCCGTCCTTTATATAGCCTATAATATAGATCAACTCCTATTCATTTACTACTAAAAAATGAAAATGGACACGTGATTTTTATTTATTTTTTATTTTATTTCGGTGGAGTGAACATGCAATTCAATTCAATGTATGCATTTATGAATACATCATTGAAACGCGAATGTGCGTTTCCAGAACAATCAGGTCAGGGCGGAGCGGGTGATTTGCCGCAATGTTTTTGGCGTAACACCGTAAACGTCTCACTGCACCACCAGTATCATATCAATGCGCACAGCGGTGTCCAACGTACACTATTTTCTTGTGCCCCAAAACCCAAAAGTCTACAGGAATCAAACACCGCACAAATGTTAAACCGACGAGTGTCCAAAACGTGAAGCGCCCGTCGGCGTTTTTTTTTTGTTTTGCCTGCGCATTTAGTCTACGCCCAGAAAATGAGTCCCAACTGCACTCCGCCATTTTACCTCTCACTGTCTCACGCAGCCTCATTGTTGTTGTGAAGAAGAAGAAGATTAGCGCCAACGGCTCCGTCCCGACTGTATCGCCACGCTCCGTGTGTCGGACCTCGCCATCTTAAAACCAACACACACAAAAAACAACAACAACGTATTGAGGTAACGCTCGTCGCTAGACATTGTCTCAACCGACGTATTTAACTTAACGGCGGATTTAGCGCGGCGGTTGGGACTGCGGGTCTCTGTGCGTGCGTGTGTGTGTGTGTGTGTGTGCGTGCGCGCGCACGCGTGTGTGTGTGTTTGCGGCGCGTTGGCGACGTTGCAATAAAGGTGCGCGATCCCCGTCGCTAACCTCATGGTTCTTGGCTCCGCGGACACGGCCGACGGTTCCCCGAAGCCCACCACCTCCTCATCCTCCTTCTTCAAGCAGTACAGCCTGACCACCACTACCACCACCACCACGGCGGCGGAGGACGACGACACCAAGACCGACGCCATGACGAGCTCAGTGGGGAACGTGGCCGACAGCACAGGTACCTTCTTTGCTACACCGTATGCTAGCTTTAGCTTCATGGCGGCGGCGGCGGCCCCGGCGGGGGGGGGGGTCGCCGTGAAGGCCGCAGTGTGTTCTTCATTCATAGTCAGTACGTTTAGTCAAATGTGTGTATTGTGTGTGTATATGTTGCATGCAAAAACCTCAAACAAAAAATACTGCTATTGCTATTATGGCTATGCAGTAATGCAGCGTATGCTATAGGCTTAGCGTGACGCTGTGTGTTCCGAGTCAACGGTAATGGCGATACATACATTTAGTGGTATGGCTGACTGCAGGCCTACTGGGTCTTTTTTCTGGTTGGGTTTTATTTTTTTAATTTTTGTACAGGAAGGTGAGCATTTGCGCGGTAGTTCATGCAAACTCACGACCTGTGAAATGTAAATGGGGTTAGGCTCAACACACACACACACACACACACACACACACACACACACACACACACACACACAGATAGTTTACAGGGTAGTCCAGCACCGTATTGTGGTTTTATTGCATTTAACTGATTGCAACAATGCCCGTTATGTAATCCCATGCACGCCTCAGTGAAGTGGATTGCACACATGTTTAACAACTCAAACTCATTTAAAAAATAAAATAGTAATGCATATTTATTATGGCATGGCGCCCAACTGCCAAATCCTGTATCAGGAAAAGCTGACGATAGGCTGCATATCAGTAACTGGCATATTGTATCAGTAACTGGCATATATGGCATAACTGGCAGTTATTACCCCAAAGCCTTTATCGGTCACGGTGCTTGCTTGGCAAACTGATTAAACATTTGCCAAAATGTACTTTGTTCTAATGTATTGCAATACACATCATTTAACATTCACATGTAAGCAGACTACATTTACTCCTACAGTAATTTGGGGGAATTTGTGGCAAAACTACTTTTTTTTTTATTAGTTCATTTAGCTATGAATTCATCAGTCTGTCATTCCTTATTTGTATATTTGTCTGGCCCATGTTCTTCCATCACCTCTAACATGTGATTTCCCCCCTCCTTGGGTTGTGTTGGTGCTCCAGAACCAACAAAACGTATTCTTTCCTTCCAAGGGCTGGCAGAGTTGGCGCACCGGGAGTATCAGTCAGGGGACTTTGAGGCGGCAGAGCGCCACTGCATGCAACTCTGGAGGCAGGAGCCTGACAACACAGGCGTGCTGTTGCTCCTGTCCTCCATCCACTTCCAATGCCGTAGACTGGACAGGTGAGGTGGGAGGGGTGGGAGATGTGTCGGTTCAACCCACACGTAGCCACCATGGGAGGCAGGAGCGGTGCTGGCGTTTAGCCCACTGTGACTTTGACAACATGGCAGCTTGGTACTCTGGAGAGTCAGATGCAGCTGCTGAGCTGCTTTCCCGAGTTTTCTGTCTCTATTCGTCGTGTGTCTGAAGTGTCTTCCATGCCCTTTACTTTCCTTCACAGGTGGTCACACTTTTTACAGGTTTCAGCTCACACTTGGTGGTTTTCCATTAATTCTTACACATGGGTTTGTGATGTAATGATATTGATGTAATGAATGATTCAAGAGTGCAAGTTGTTTGGTCTAGTCCATTGGGATGACCTGATCAAAGCAGTGCGCTTGTGTCATATTGAAACTATATTTTTTATTGCATATATTGTGTACCAATGGGTTGGGCACCAACCTACAATTTCCCCCCCCCCCCCCAGGTCTGCTCACTTCAGTACCTTGGCAATCAAGCAGAACGCAATGCTGGCCGAAGCGTACTCAAACCTTGGCAATGTCTTCAAGGAGCGTGGACAACTGCAGGAAGCCATAGAGCACTATCGGCACGCCCTGAGATTGAAGCCGGACTTCATCGATGGATACATTAACCTGGCAGCAGCACTGGTGGCCGCAGGGGACATGGAGGGAGCAGTGCAGGCTTATGTGTCAGCCTTACAGTATAACCCTGTAAGTGAAACACACACTCTCTTCCTCTATATGATTCATATTAGAGTACAATAAATGGTATAATCAGCCATGCTGGGTTTTAAATGATTTTGTTTTGGTTTGTTTCCTCATCCAGGATCTTTATTGTGTCCGTAGTGACTTGGGCAACTTGCTCAAAGCCCTGGGCCGTTTGGAAGAGGCTAAGGTATGTCGTCCAGGGTTACACTTGCAAAGCCGTTTTTTTTTGTTTTATTTGCTGTCCTTTTTTTATTTGGTTCTCCAGAGAAGGATTTCATTTAATTACTAAGGCAATATAGATTTTTTTTTTTTTTGTTATTGCGGCCTAATTTTTCCCCCCACATTTTTAAGTCTCATGGCCTCACCCAGGCTTAGTTACAGCTTCCAACGCCACTTGAAGACCCTGAAAATATAGCCTTCTCTTAACTTAACACCAAGTTACAACTTCCCACACCTAGTTGACGGGAACATTCAGGAGCATTTTTTTATCTATTCACCCAACATGTCATACCTTTTTGTCTCCTCAGACAACCTACACTTACTTTAGTTTTAGTGTAGATTTTAGATTTAGTGTAATTGTAATGGGCACATTGCCTTTCTCTCCACCACTGGCTGCCTTAGTCACAAAATCCTTTTGTTGTTCCCTGATCTTAAACTGGGTCCGCCCCACCCCTTTTTAGGAAGAAAGGCTCGAGTTTTCAAATTCAGTGTTTTAAGTGTCATGTGACATTTTGAATCGTCATTCTCTATGCTAAGTAAAGCAGACTTTGGAGGAAAATCGCTGGCTCGGTCTTTGAGGAATAAATGAACTGAAGTTAGTTCATCAATGCAATCCAACAGATAAGATGGTCTCTAACCATAACGATGTACTCCATTATTGTCCATGTAAGCCCAAATAGAACGTATCTCATGCTGACTTTGTCTCGGCACAAAACGTAACCTTTTTGGTCCATCTTTTTTTATTTTGTCTAGTACTTTTTTATTTTACCATTTAGTATTCATAAGGACACCATAGCTTGTCTGGGTCGAGCATTAAGATGTGGAGTTCCAGTCTCTGGTTGAAGGCCATCTTATTTGGTGCTAGAGGGGGGTTCAGGAGTGGGGAGAAGCTCCAGGGAGTTTCAAGCTCCCCCTGCTCTGTCGCCCCGCCCCCCCGCGCGCACGCTAAGGACCGGTGGAGTGTGCGCGCTCATGAGCTGTCTTCCTGACCCTCAGCGATGCCCTGTCATGGCTCACCAAAGGCCCTCCCACAGCACTCACTAGCCTAATCAAGGGTGGGTTGTGATCGCAATTGCCCCCCGCTTTGTAGCTGTAATCAACCACCCCAGGGCGGTCGGTAGTAATGGGTGGGTTGTTAAAGTCCAACAGGTTTTAGCGGGAGTTTGATCTGGAGGCTGGGGAGTGGCCGGCGCTGCGCCAGTCGGACAGCTCACTATCTGCACTCCACCGCCTGCGTCAGATGCTGCGTTAGAGAGTCACAATGAAACCGTGCAGAGCAACAGCAATGACCTCTTCATTTCAGAGCTGTGGAGGCATCTAGATACAAATGATTGAACCACAGGCCCCCCCCAACACTATCTCATTGGCCGGGAGTCAAGAAAGCAGGACAGGAAAATCCTAAGTATAAGAGCTGTGTCCGAATAGGAAAAAAAGAATCTCAAGACATGATAATTATTCTTTTTACTTTTGAATATGCAATGATATGATACCCAAAGAAATGTGATCAGTTCATTTGGGGAAGATCAAGCCAGCAACCCTTCCTCCTACTCTAAAAGTTGTTAAACTGTGTTAAAACTACAAAACAATTCATAATCACAGGACATCAAAGCCTTTCTTCCCTCCCTTTTACCCTTTTCTTTTCAGGCATTCTTTTGTGTGAAAACCATTCATTGCATGGATGACAATTTTAAGAACATTTTCAGAAGTTCAACTGATTCGTTTTGTTTCCACATGAACAAAAAGAATGTACTTTTTAATTTTATTTTTTACTTTTTATTTTTGCAAACTTATACTAATGATCTTGTGTTCTGATTTTTGTCTCTTTTGGTTTCTTCCACCACTGATATTGTTATTTAGAAGGTTTCAGGTGGGTGACTCTATTCCTGCGTAGGTGCCTGGCGGAAAGGAACACTAGGGCAGCCTCAGTCCTCTCCTCTCCAGTCAGCTGCGGCCACCACTCTGACAAAGTCCAAAAATATGGTAACGGGTTTGTAACTGCCAGCTAAAGACAAAAGAAAAAAAAAAACTACCTCACTACCATGCTCCTTGTCTTGTGGCTTCCTTTGAAGGAACAAAAAAGACAAACAAAAAACTAAAGTTACAAGTTTTTTTTGTTTTAATTTGTTCTCGGATCTCTAGTAAACCAGACACTTGTTTGAGCAGTAAAAAAAGAAAGTAAGAATCCTCTAACACATGTTGGGTTATTTTTTCCTATTTTGATTTATTTTTCCTTTATTTGGAGTTGCAGCGTTCTGATGATCATACACGTAACGCGCTGTGAGTCTGCAGTAGCGCACGGGCAGCGCAGCGATTACCTCCCCCAAGCGAACCAAAAGGAACCATGCGCAAGCACGCGAACCCATGCCCCCCACCCCCCACGCGCATCCTCGGCCTGTCTGTTGCGGACCTCTCCCAGCCCTCAGCCAGCTTGCACCTCAGCCTCCCCACACCTCAGACGAGATACAATTGGCTTTCACTTTGTTCACACCGTTAATACTAAACCAATCATCCTGGCCCTTGCAGCTGTTTGTTGCTCAAAATCGATGTCGCCAGTATCACACTTGGCTCGTCTAATATTGTGCAAAAGGGGAGACCGCAGAATCTGTGTTTTCCCCGCCTATCTATTGCCTTGAGGTGGGTGCTAAGCGTGTGCCAGCTCTGTGCTGTTGGGGATTAGCCAGGGGCACTGGGTCTGCAGCCGTCTCTACTGACCAGACGGCCAGCGCAGCGAGCGACTGACCCTGCAGGGTCGCGCCACTAGCACAATGCGAACGAGGGCGATGGACGCCACACCTCCGCGCCAGCGTGGATTTGTGCGCATGCATTACAGGAACCTTTTATCTGCACACAGTGTTCTTGATCCAAGGTTGTGAGAAAATTATTTTAAGAAAAAAAGCGTAACATTATATTATGATGATTGCAATGTTGAGCTTATTAAAAATTAGCTACCTCTCTTCTTTGTGCCAGAGGACATAACTGTAGGATGAGGACCTGTGTGTGGGTTGGGGTTGGATCAGCGCAGCGTAGGAATAAGCAATGCAGCTTAGCGCGGCAGACTAAAGCGCACGCAAGCCCATGCTGCAGACTCGCTTTTTGCTTATTTGGAGAGCAGTGTCTAATTCTGCTTTCCTCTTGGCCTTTCTTTTTCTTCTCTTTCTTCCTTTTCTCTCGTCTCCGACACATCTCCCTCCGTCGATCGCTCTCGCTCTTTCTTTCTTTCTCTCGCTCTTTCTCTCGCTCTTTCTCTCTCGCTCTTTCTCTCTCTCTTGTAAACCCATTCAAGGCTTGTTACCTGAAAGCTATTGAGACTCAGCAGAACTTTGCTGTGGCTTGGAGCAACCTGGGCTGTGTGTTTAATGCCCAGGGCGAGATCTGGCTGGCCATACACCACTTTGAAAAGGTCAGCGGCCACATAACATCACTCTTTTTTGACATATTCCTTTATTTTCATTGTATCCTTCTGTCCATTGATTTTAATGACATTGGTCCATTGTCTCTATAGGCTGTCACCCTGGATCCCAATTTCCTTGACGCTTACATAAATTTAGGCAATGTTTTAAAAGAGGCACGCATCTTTGACAGGTAAGTCAGACATTTGGCATGTAAAGCTGTAAGACTACATTGTAATTCTTATGCAACCCACATTGCCACACCCGGTTCATTTAGAGAGATAGTCAACAATGTTGCAAACCTTGGCCTGTCTACCATACAAAAATAACCAGACTCTTCCCACCTTCAGAGGCAGGACTCTGTCTTGCTGTCTGAATGTGCCTTTATTAACACACTGCATCATATCATCTACATATGAAGCTGTTCTCAACTTGGCTATGTTGTGCAGGATTATATTTTACAAGGCTAATAACAAGAATGAGGTAAAATGTCTTGTATGCCGAATGATCAAAATTATGTAATTATTTGCTCATCCTCAACTACACCAATAGTTGATGTTTTTCCATGGCATTATTCCTCTGTTTTGAGACATTTTCTTGATGTTTGGTTTGCTTCTGCATCTTTCTAGCTGTATCTCCCAAGATTTGTGGTTAATCATTGGTTGTATTTCTCCATTTTCAGAGCGGTTGCTGGCTACTTGCGGGCCCTAAGTCTTAGCCCCAACCATGCTGTTGTCCACGGAAACCTGGCCTGCGTCTACTATGAGCAGGGCCTTATCGATTTGGCTATCGACACCTACAGGCGGGCCATTGAACTGCAGCCCCACTTCCCCGACGCCTACTGTAACCTAGCCAATGCCTTGAAGGAGAAAGGCAATGTAAGAAATCCAGCCAAATATAGTTTTGGGGTAATTGCCTGTCTGACAAAGACATTCTCCAAATATAGAAAAGATACATTACTCAAATTATCAGACCTTTCAATACTCAGGCCCGGGTTTCGGGCCATCCCTGCCTTTCATGATTTGAACCTTTTTTTAATGTTTGTTTTAAATCCAGGTATCAGAAGCGGAAGAGTGCTACAACACGGCGTTGCGTCTTTGCCCCACCCACGCTGACTCGCTTAACAACCTGGCTAATATCAAGCGTGAGCAGGGTAACATCGAGGAGGCCGTCCAGCTCTACAGGAAAGCCCTTGAGGTAAGGACTGCAATGATGCTGTCACCTTTTTTGAGATGAAATACATTATTGGATGAGTTAACACGTAGGCTTTACTCGTCTCCTCAGGTTTTCCCAGAGTTTGCTGCAGCTCACTCAAACCTGGCCAGTGTCCTTCAACAGCAAGGAAAGCTCCAGGAGGCCCTCATGCACTACAAGGAGGCCATCAGGTGAGCGACTCAGCCGACTGGCCAAAAAAACAAAAACAAACTGACAAAACGAAAAGTCATCTTAGTTGTATTGGATTTAGGGCTGCAACGGTTTGGTGATTAGTCGATCGACAGAAAATGAATCGAATCAAAAAAATAATAATGTAAACGTACAAATGCCACCATTTGCTGCTTGGTGCTGCGCTAATAGGATTTGAGTATTTTTGAGAGATGTTGTGTTTCCCACTCTAGGATCAGTCCCACGTTTGCTGATGCCTACTCCAACATGGGCAACACACTGAAGGAAATGCAGGACGTCCAGGGAGCACTACAGTGCTACACCCGTGCCATTCAGATCAACCCTGCTTTCGCCGACGCTCACAGTAACCTGGCTTCCATTCACAAGGTAGGCGTTACACCTGAAATTAGAGCTGTTCGATTAATCTAATTTTGATTGTGATGCTGATCTAGGCTTCCCACGATCATGACTACCAGAAAATTGATACTGAACGATTATAGATTACGATTACGATTATAGTTTTGAGCAGGATCCGTTTGAAGGTGTGCGCCTTGTTTTCACATCAAAGCCCTGACTTTACAACATACAGCTTGCGGTTGAGCTAACATTAGCAGCTGTGTGAGATAACATTTGCGGTTGAGCTAACATTAACTCTTAAAAAAAAAAAAAAAAAAAAAAAAAGATTTGTCTCAGAGCTATAGAAGCATTTTGTGCAAAAAATTACATGAAATCCCTTTACATAAACAAATTAAATAAACATCCTTATTTTCCCATAATATCAATTAGGGCTGGGCAATACATCGAAATATCAATATCATGATATGAGACTAGATATGGCCTTAGATTTTGGATACTGTGACATGGCATTAGAGATGTTCCGATACCATTTTTTCCCTCCCGATACCGATTCCGATACTTGTGCTGTGGGTATCGGCCGATACCGAGTACCGATCCGATACCAGTATGTTATAAAAAAAATATCATACATGCATGACTGTGATATGATTATCATAGTGGTAAGGCCTGGCTCAGGTTAAACTCTTTGTAAGACATGAATAAATACAGCAAATTCAAGCCATTTATTTTTAAATAGAACAGTTAACAGCTAACCTAGCTAGCCCTTTTTACTGTTGGCATTTTATTTGATTTTAACATCTGAATGTTAGTGAGAAGAAAAGATGGATGAAAAAAAAAAACAGCGGTTAAAGCTGGCGAGTGAGTCCGGGAGAGGGCTACTCTCCTCGGACACATTACTGTGAAGCTCCGGTGACGGTCTGGAAGTGTGGATTAATAAATACAATTTTTTTAAAAACAGCGGTAAAAGCTAGCGTGTGTCCGGGAGAGGGCTACTCTCCTCGGACACATTACTCTGAAGCCCCGGTGACGGTCTGGAAGTGCGGATTAATAAATAAGATGATGTGAGTGCGGTACAGCGAGCGGACCTGAACCGGATGTGATGAGACCTGTTTCGCAGAATGCGGAAGTATGTTGCGCATAACCCCTATTAGATTACTAATTGAATAACTTATGTGGTATCGGATCGGTGCCTGGACGCCAGTAGTCGCCGATACCGATGCCAGCATTTTCGGCAGTATCGGAATCGGAACAACTCTACATGGCATAAGTGTTGCTATATCGTGATGTATATTATCGAGATATTAAATGACCTATATTGGGATAGAAGATTTTAGCCATAACGCCCAGCCCATGTCAATGTATAATCGTCTTTCGTGATCTCAAGCTTGACCCAAATGATCGTGATTTATGTTTTTGCCAAGATCAACCAGCTCAATTACTTTGTACAGTGAATCTAACATGCATGGCAATCTCCTTTCTAGGACTCTGGCAACATTCCAGAGGCCATTGCATCCTACCGCACAGCCTTGAAACTCAAGCCAGACTTCCCCGATGCCTACTGCAACTTGGCCCACTGCCTCCAGGTACGCACCATGTTAACGTCCAACTGCCATATCTCAGCCTGTTCACTGGGGAGCGTTTTTTGAATTTGGCCTGGTCCTCCCACTCCCTTCTAGATCGTCTGTGACTGGACAGACTATGACGAGCGTATGAAGAAGCTGGTGAGCATCGTGGCCGACCAGCTTGACAAGAACCGCCTGCCTTCGGTGCATCCGCACCACAGCATGCTGTACCCGCTCTCCCACGGCTTCCGCAAGGCCATTGCCGAGCGCCATGGCAACCTTTGTTTGGACAAGGTACACGCCCTGATGAAAGCAAGTACATTTTATATCCTACTCCGTTGGCTTGCAAGGTTACTGGTAATGGCTGTGGCTGTCTGCAGGGTCATGTGCTAGGTAAGAGTAGCTTAGTGTGTTTTAGATTGGTATGCTGTGTATGGCAGAATTTGTACTAGCAGATTGTGAAATAGGTGCGTGCCAGGTCATGGGGTGTTGTGTGTTGTATGTCGGGCTTGACTTGTATTTGCGAATGCGTTATTCCACTGCTGTGTTTTGTAGTAGCCTTAGAGACAGACATGCCAGTCAGGATACTTACTGCTCCCACTGCTTAGGAACGGCTTCCCTGCTGCAACTGTGGCTACTAACGCCAACCTTTCCTTCAACAGATCAGTGCTCTTCATAAGCCTGCCTTTGAGCATCCCAAGGACCTGAAGGCCAGTGGAGGTCGTCTGCGCATTGGTTATGTCAGCTCCGACTTTGGCAACCACCCCACATCCCACCTGATGCAGTCCATCCCTGGCATGCATATATCTGACAAGTTTGAGGTAAGGGCCTTGGCCTTTCAGAATAAATTCAGACCTGCTTGAGAAAGTATGTCCTATTAATGTTAGCTTGGTACCCAGTTGCTGTGATTGATGGGGGTGGTTCATGTTTCTTTGGATTCTTTTCCCCCCCCCCCCCCCCCCCCCCCATCAAGGTTTTCTGCTACGCCCTCAGTCCAGATGACAGCACCAACTTCCGTGTGAAAGTAATAGCTGAAGCCAACCACTTCACAGACCTCTCACAGGTACGCGTCGCCCATTTTAATGATCCTACTGGGATTCTTGTCTTGTTTCAGGCTTTTGGGTTTAGCCATCTCATGCTCATTGGTTTTTCCCTCAACCAGATCTCTTGTAATGGAAAAGCAGCTGACCGCATCCACCAAGATGGAATCCACATCCTGGTCAACATGAACGGATACACAAAGGGAGCACGCAACGAGCTGTTCGCCCTGCGCCCCGCTCCAATCCAGGTCAGTTGGATTCCTCACCTTTCTGCCTGACTGTACTACCGTTGTTTCAGTAATGTGTAGTGATATGTAGAAACCTATGAACACATTGAACCAGGACTGGGCAATATATATCTATTGTGATGAGACTAGATATCATCTTATTAGATTTAGATTTTGGATATCATAATATCTTGATATGGCATAAGTGTTGTCTTTTCCTGGTTTTAAAGGCTGCATTACAGTAAAGTGATGAGATGGGAATTATTCTGTACTTTTCATTTGTCAAGTATTTAATTCACACAGGAGTATACAAAAATAGGCTTTAAAATGTGGTTATTTTATAGTAGGGCTGGACCCGAATATTCGACTATTCGGATATTCGTTCGTTGGGTAGGTTTTCGGTTTTCAATTTTGGGATTCGGATATTCGGTTTTTTTTTTTTTTTCTAAATGTAGGCTATCACTAAAGGCGAACCGCAAAATACATTTTGTCAGCACATTCTTGTACTATATTTATACTTGACTGTTAAGATGTGGAAATATATACCATCTCAGCTTGGGCGCGTGACATCACTCACAGCAGTGAACGTCAGGCTTCAGTTTGTAGAGTTTGTAGCGCACCGCGGACCTACGACCGTATTATGACAGTCCTGGACTGGCCCAATAATCTGGACCGGCCCAAAAATAATAATACACAAAATAAAAAAATACAAAATAATCGGCCTGAAATCGTCCGGCCGAACCTCCCTATGGCAGCCCGTCCCTGGTTATAGGCCTATGCGGCGCTCGTAAAAGCCGAACAATGCGCTCTTAAAGGTTTGGAGATTCAACAAGACTAAGTCTGTATTCCAATTACAATAAGTAGCCTACTTATCGGCCAACAATAATCAAACAAGGCAGTAAAAGTGGGCATTAAACTGTATAACTGTTTTGAAAAAAGGGAAAAAGGCCGACATGTGCCCATACAATATGCAGCCGGCGCTCGGAAAAGGCTCGCGACAAAAAGATGAGCCACACATTTAGAAACAATTGCATGAACTATCTAAAAGAAATACCTTAGTCAGAAAACATATATGAGGCTGAACGTTTTGCTAAAATGTCAGTTATGGAAGTATTTAAAATGTTGGAGCGGCTGGCTTGACCACGCGAAACCGAGAGACGGCTGTCTTGACCGCAGTACGCGATCGGTCATTAATCAATAATCGTATTTAACCGTATAACTGCACACAACTTTATTTAACAGCAAGCAAATGGAAAACACGTGTTGGTATTTTGGTGTCCGGTGCGTGTGGACGTGCGCGGCTCCTCCTGCGGAGCGGTTCATGTTAATAGCGGAGTCCGGGAGGGTTCACCTTCACGGAGTAGTTACGAGGGATGTGCGACTATCGTCTTAAAAATACTAAAGTGTTTTTTAAAGTTAGAAAGATATTAGATATTCAACCGATATTCACGCTCCGAATTACAGCGATCAGACACGGGGAACTAAAGCCGCGATCACCGCACCGCTTCAAGACTCACAGTATGCAACACAACGTCCTTTTGATCGATAACAATATAAATTGATCGACACATTTCTTAACGATCAATGATCGATCATCGATTAATTATGCCCATCCCTAATAAGGAGTAATGTGGGAACATATGGGGCTAAGGCAATTGGCATAGAAAACTTTTTTTTATATTCGAATATTCGCTGTCGATTACTACCGAAGCTCCGGAGCCCAAAATATGGTATTCGGGACAGCCCTATTTTATAGACTGTATTTATCGAATTACCAGAAAACATGCTATATCATGATATCGGTAACGATGTAATGACCTATGTCAGGATAGAAGATTTTGGGCCCCCATCGCTCAGCCCTACATTAAACCACTGCTGGTGTATAGTGATGCTACATAGCTGTGGAACAGACAAATTAATGTCGATGTTGGTGATTTAAAATCCTCCCCCTGTCTTTCCTCAGACCATGTGGCTGGGGTACCCAGGCACCAGTGGTGCTCCCTTCATGGACTACATCATCACTGACAAGGAGACTTCCCCTGTGGAAGTAGCCGAGCAGTATTCTGAGAAGCTCGCCTACATGCCCCACACTTTCTTCATTGGAGACCATGCCAACATGTTCCCTCACCTTAAGGTTCATTGCCATAACCATTTTGTTTACATTTAAAAGCGACCCAAGGCATTTTCTAATGATTTGTAGGCAGGTTTCAACACTAACCTTATTTGTTTTTGGTCCAATAGAAAAAGGCAGTGATTGACTTCAAGTCTAATGGACACATCTTTGACAATCGCATTGTGCTCAACGGTATCGATCTGAAGGCCTTCTTGGACAGTCTGCCAGATGTAAAGGTAGTCAAGGTGAGTGCAGGTCAATGAGCCAAATACTTGCTATTCTTATTATTCTTAAAAATAATTTAATTTTGTTTTCTATCAAATTTGCATTTACCAGATGAAGTGTGATGTCAACCAGGAGGCTGTTGGTGACTCCAACGGCGCTCTCTCCATGCCAGTTATCCCCATGAACACAGCAGCTGAGGCCATCATCAACATGATCAACCAGGGCCAGATCCAGGTCACCATCAACAGCTATACTATCAGCAATGGCCTGGCCACCACACAGGTAAGCAGAACCTGCAAAGACATTGTCAATGCATTGGCTTTCCATGTAGGGGCTTAAGTAGGGTTGGTAAAATTCAGCATTTTTACCACATTGACTTCAATTGTACAACAAAATAAATGGGAGCAAGACATGGAAGAAATGGCTCTAGAACCACCAGTAATCCATGGACATGGCCAAGAGCAGCACTTACTATACAGTACTGTACTATGCTGCTTTTCCAGATATGTTCAGCTGACCACCTTGTAAGGTCTGCAACTTTGGCCAATCAGGTATGGGGTGTTATTCAGAAATGACGACGAATCAAAATCTGGTGTGATAATTGCAGGTGTGGCTTGGTGGTTCCATCTTTCCATGGTTACTGGACTGATACCTTCCTGGTGAAAATAACAGGGCGTTTACAATGCAACCGTCCATAAAAATACTAGGGGTGTTAAGGGTTGCCGTTAAAAGAACGTACCATTCAGGGTGACACGCACGGTTCTTGCGCACACAGGGCCATGATGAAAAACCACGAAAGAACCGAACATCCACTTAACCTGAACCATTACACTCATGGAAAATAACCAGTTACCCGCAATCAGTGGCTGAGATATTGGGGGTGTGTTTCTAAAGCACCGTGTAATCTGTAATGTTTAGATCAACAACAAAGCAGCCACTGGGGAGGAGGTGCCCCGCACCATCGTGGTGACCACCCGCTCCCAGTACGGCCTCCCAGAGGACTCCATCGTCTACTGCAACTTCAACCAGCTCTACAAAATTGACCCACCTACCCTGCAGATGTGGGCCAATGTAAGTATGACTGACGTGTTTAAAAATCATTTGTTGTGAATATTTTTTCTATCTCTACCATATTTTTTTTACCTTTTTTTTTTTTTCTTGTAGATCTTGAAGCGCGTGCCAAACAGTGTGCTGTGGCTGCTCCGTTTCCCGGCGGTGGGTGAACCCAACATCCAGCAGTACGCCCAGAACATGGGCCTGCCCGCCTCCCGCATCATCTTCTCACCGGTGGCACCCAAGGAGGAACACGTCAGGAGGGGCCAGCTAGCTGACGTGTGTCTGGACACGCCTCTGTGCAACGGTCACACGACGGGCATGGACGTCTTGTGGGCCGGGACTCCCATGGTCACCATGCCTGGTAAGAGAACTGGGTTATTCACTAGGTCAGGGTTCCCAAGGTCATGAAAATCCTGAAAAATGTATGGAATTTGAAAATAAGTTGGGTGGGATATAATGGCAAAACCTTAAGCTTTTGGAAAAGTAATGGAAATTCAAAACCATTATCAGAATTTTATAGTTTTATCGTAAAAAATGGAAATGACAGGAGTTGTAAGGTGAAAATAGGTCGGAAACCCGGTTACTATTTTTTTTTTTTTTTTTTTTTGTGCGATTCCAACTTGTAGCCATAGTAAAACATTTAGAGCAAGTTTACAATGTCATGGCAGTACATTAAAGCTTGTTTATTCATTACACCACTGAGATACAGACATCGAAATTTGGTATAAATGTATGGAAGTCATAGTCCTGGCAAGCCAGACCCACATCAGAAAGATGTAAGGTCTGGCTCAGCTCCATTGGCAGTGTGGGCGGGATAAACGGTTGTCTTTCAAGTTCCCTCTGCACGCAATAGGATAGCGCTACAACCAATCAGAGCAACGAAGAAGGTGACGTAGTCAGAGCGACGGCTCTGACTACGTAATTAATCAAAACTCCGAATACATATTTATTTTCGAGGAAAGACTATCAGTGCCGTTCTTTGTTCTTTTCTCAAATAAAATGTTAACTTCAAGTCTTGAAGAGTCGCAGGCCAAAGCCGAGTCGAAAGACAGCCGTTCCCCAGCAGCAGCAGCAGCCATTGTTTACCTCTAACACGGAACCGTCGCAACTCTGTCTTCATGGTCATAGACATATATACGTCTATGTTCATGGTAGCCCGGCTTCCGACTCCGCCCCTCACGCTGTGATTGGTCTGACATACTTTGTGTTTCCAGCACCAAAAAGCCGACGGAGCCGTGCTAGACCTACCTAGCTGCCAAATAAATTTGCTGCCTGCTAGGGGGTGTCTAGAGTTCTAGACTATGGAAGTCATAGAAAAGTTTTGGAATTTCGAACAAATTACCCTCCAATAATGGCGCTTAAATCTCACAGCACCTTTTTTTTTGAGGACATTGGCTACCGAAGGAACCTTGCTGGCCAGCCATCAACAGTTGTTTTTCATTGTCTTTGTTTAGGAGAGACCCTGGCATCCCGTGTAGCGGCCTCCCAGCTCACCTGTCTCGGCTGTCCGGAGCTCATCGCTCCCAGTCGCCAGGAGTATGAGGATGTCGCAGTGAAACTTGGATCAGACATGGAATAGTAAGAGCTTAACTTGTTCAAATTCTCATTTGGTGATGAAGCAACCATTTCTTCTTATTACTAATAAGGGTGGGTGGGGTGTTGATTAAAGACTGCATGCTATTTTAATGCATTTTTTTCACTTGTGGTTATCAAGTAGCAGTTGGGAAAACTGAGGGGGGGTAAGTATTGGACACGGCAAGCATTTACATTCAAGTGAATTGTCCTCTGTCCCATCTGTTTCCTGCAGCCTGAAGATGATCAGGGCGTGTGTGTGGAAGCAACGCATCTGCAGCCCCCTGTTCAACACAAAGCAGTACACCACAGACCTTGAGAAGCTCTACCTGCAGATGTGGGAGCACCATTCGTGTGGGAAAAAGCCAGATCACCTCATCAAATTCCCCCAAATAGAGAGCACTGAGAGTGCTTGACCTTAAACCCCCCCCCAAACACACATTCAAACCCCACCTCATCTCCAACCTGACATGGTTTCACTCCATCGCTTGCTGAGGAGCCTGCGGGTGTGTCCTCTCACCCTCTACATTAGTCATTGTCTCACTTCCGTTCCCTGAGCCAGATTGAGACCCTGAGCCTGTCGACTCTTCTGAGACTCTTGTCCTAAAGTATAATTACAGAATCGTCCTTGATGTGTGTGTGTGTGTTATAATGGAATGCACTCCCCACCCTTCCCAGAGCTTCGAATCTATTGGCGGACTTCCCTTTATCCCGTCTGTGTGTAAGTGGACTTAACTGCTGGCCTAAGAGGGCGAACGACCAGCCTCAACATTGTGATTGTTGACCTTTTAATTGTGTTTTGGTGGTTGATAGGACGATGTTGCACAATAAAAGTTGTAACACGCGACTAAAGTTTAATTAGCTTTACCAGGCCCTAAAATGTACATGGTTTGCACCTGCTTTTTAATTTTAAGTCAACTTTAAATGCAAAGTTGATCTACAAGTTTTTGAAAGGATCTTCCCCTTGCAACAAATGCCAACTTTTAAAGGTTTTCTTTTTTTGTGTCAATGTAGGCCTACTCTTGTTTCGGTTTTCCGCATTGATGTCACACTATGCTTGCAAAGACAAGTGGACTAAGCTGGATAAAGGAGTTTCTTGTCGGTAGTCATTGGAAAGGGCCTGCATTTCTTTTATTCACCTGATTTTTCTTTCTATTGAAACGGGAACAACCTCGGTAAGTATTTTGAAGTTTTGTTTTTGTATGGTCTGTTATGGTATGCTCAACGATGCTAGGCTCAGTCAAAAAAAATAAAATGTCAAACCAGAGTAAATGTTTTATTTTACTTTATAACACTTGTTGAGCAATGAATAGTTCACGTAATAAATGCGTTCAGAAAATATTCTTGACTCATTCAATTCTAATCGCCAACCTGCCATGACTTCTGCCTTCACCAGAAAGGAATGTACATGTATTAAGTAGTAATATGATGGCTGAGTATATAAGTTCATATATAAAATATAGTTTAATTTGGACAGAGCACATGATGGCATAGGCATAATAAAATGCTATTCAAGAGTCTACAGTAAATATTTGATGCGAGTAGTCTGCCACCCAGAACTATATTACACCGGTTGCATCCGTTTACCTTTCGAATGAAAAGTTTGTATGTTAGGGTAAAACTTGAAAAAAGGTGAACAAGTGCAATATAATGTAATAGCATAGGCATAATAAAATATGCTATTTAAAGATTCTACAGTAAAATCTCTCCTTATTTGATATGGGAGTACTGTCACTAGACGACCCAGAACAATATTACATTGGTTTCACACGCTGACCTGGAAAGGGTTTTATGCAAGATCAGACATAGGTATGAATTGTTACAATACATATCTGTCTGATCGTATAATTACATTTGCTGTTATTTCAAAATTCTACAGTAAAATCTGTCCGAAATATACTATATTTTATATATTATTACTTACTATGCCATTATATTACTATTGAATACATGTACATTCCTTTGGATAATTGTGAAACAAGAGGCTATTATGAGTGATAATGTTATTACATTGAGCAGTGATGAGTGTTGTTCTCTAGACTGCAGTACACCATGGATGTATAGGAGATGTCTTTGAGGATATACATGCAGTAGTTGCTACTCCATTATACCGCAGCAGCAGCACCCCGACGATGGGCGTTGCCTGAAAATATCCACTTCCGGATTAAATCCTCTGTGATTGGTCCAATGACCGCGATGACAACTTCCGTCTTAACTGAACACACGTTTTGAATCTGTTATGCGAGTCCACTCGCTGATCAGTACATTTAATTGATAAATGATTGGTTTCTGAATCATTTATTAAAAAATATATATAGCTTTGTGTTAGCCTGGCTACGAACAACGGTAACTCACACACTTTAATCGCTAAATTAGATTTTTTTTTAATGTCGCCACGTTACGTCGCCATGTTATGGAAGTGGATACTCAGCATGTGTTTTTTTTTTAAATAACCCCATGTCATCATTAACAGCAAGCCTCTTCACTCTCTAGACAGATGACGTCCGAGACACACATGTTGTCCAGAGCAGTGGACCGCAGCCGCCACCAGCAGAAGGAGAACCACAACCCCAGGTTCAATGGCTACAGACCAGCTCCCTCCGAGTCCAGTGACGATGACTTTGACCAGTGTAAGTGAGGGCAGACTTACTCCTTATTGCCAAGGGAGGAGGAGCAGCACTCTTCCTAGATGTACATTACAGGACATTGTCTTTTCTGTCATCTCTGGTCTTCAGATCTTGTGGAGATGGCGACACCCAAAGGCAAAGCCACGCTGCAGACACCGTGCACGGCAAAGAAAAATAGGTGTGCACATGCATGTTCAATTGTGATGCATGCACAAGGTTTATTTTCTTGTGTTTTTCTATCGTACAACTGTGTAATTGAATTGGTGTACGTGGTGTTGTGTTTTTTTTGCAGTTCCCACATGCTGGTGGTGAGCTCAGACAGCGATGGCTGCTTTGAGAAGTGTGAGTAGATGGGTGCTGGGTTGTGTTTTAATGGATGGTTATTGTGGTGGGGAGGGAAGTGCTGAATTCAATGTGCTGTTATTTCCCACTTGAAGTTCTGGACTTTGTGAAAACACCCAAGGCCAAGCCTAAGAAGACCCCGGCAGTTGATAGCGAGGACAGGTGGGGTATTTAACTGGATACTGTTTTACCAAGCAGCTGATCTGCTTTCTCTCATAACCACTTTGTATGTTTTCTCTTTCATTTAGCTTAAAACACTTCATTGTGGATGACTTCTCGTCTGACGATGACTTTGTCCAGAAGAAACCGTCAAGAGGTAACCATTGTTGTGCTTGAAGCTGTGGTGGCACACAACACTCATCTCGTGACGAGAGTAGGCGTCGAAGTCCATCTCCATCTTTTCTTGGTGTTATTTCAGTGCCAAAGAGCAGCAGGACTCCCGTCTCCTTTGCCTCTATAAGAATGCCGCTGGCGCAGTGCGACTCTCCGGTCTTCCTCAGTGACAGCGACGATGATGACAACGGCAATGTTGTCAAAAGCACCTGGAGGACGCGTCACAAGAAGCCGCAGGTGCCTAAGAAGACTCCTAAGCCCTCCGACGCGCTGACTAGTGGGCCCCAGCATCAAGGGCCCCAGCATCGCCCCACCACGCAGCTCAACGTACCCCTTGCCCCTCCTACCAGGATCCACTCGGCCCCTCCCAAGTTGGACAACTCGAGCAGCTCCGAAGAAGAGTTCCTCTCCCTACTGGAGAGGCTGAAAATGAAGAACAAAGTTAACGGCAATTCACCCGCCGCAATCCACAACACAGGTAGCTGTGTAAGAACACAGGTAGTACGTAACTTCTTTCAAATGCTCATTCGGCCTGAATTGCGTTGTTGCCGTTTTTCTTTTTACTCTAAATAATATGAAGGTGTAACTTGTGATTATATGTTTTGAATTTAGAAAACCGGTTGAAGCCTCCTGTGTCAATATCTACGGTGAAGACTCCCAAAGCACCAGTTTCTAAATCAGTAGAGCATACACCCGTTGATCTGAAGACTCCTGGGAAGTCTTCAATATCCAAACCCACCGTCAGTCAGACGGAGCCCAGACGGGGCCCACAGAGCAGGTACAAGTCCTAACAAAAATGTTAATATTTGTAATGTAAAAAAATATATATTATTATTGTTTTTACGAAGCATATTCAAATCTCTGAAAGAATACACGACATGCTTGAAAACCCGTGTTGAAATGTCTCTATGATTGTCATTTATATGACACCACGTCTTTGATCCGACTCCCTTAGAGTGCCAACGTGTAAAACCCCAGGCTGCTTCTGCAGTCGCTCTCCGTCCCCGGATCCAGCTACGAGCGCAACTTCAAACAGTCCAAGGAAAGCCTCACCAGACAGCTCTACCAGCTGTACAACACCAGTGTGTTTGACAGCAAGGTGAACACAATGTGTCCAAACAAGACTTTTCAGTGTTTGGCTGAAACATGACACGTGTTGTTTTCCGAAGCAGAATCAGTCTTCATCATGGACATGTTACCTTGCAGCTCCCCACCGATATGTCTGTCACCTGGAATAAAAAGATGAGGAAGACGGCTGGCTACTGCATCTCTGGTCAGGAGAGGGGTGGAGGGAAACGCTACGCCCGCATCGAGCTCTCAGAGAAAGTCTGTGACTCTGCAGGTAACTGTATGGACCTGCATGGTTCATCTATTTGTTGCATAACGATAATTTGGTGTTGTCATCTACCTTACCTGATACAACTGGTTATAGCTAAATGAGTTGCATCATTGGTTGTGTGTTTAATCCTGGGCATCTTCTCTCGCATTGTGTGGACTAGTGAAAATGCTATTAGTCTGTATTTTAGGACATGATCATCCTCTGCTCTTGTCAAAAATGACAAGCCGCCTCCTCCTCCTCCTCCTCCTCCTCTTCTCCCTCCCAGATCGTCTGAGGGACACGCTGGTGCACGAGATGTGTCATGCGGCCACGTGGCTGATCAACGGGGTGAGGGATGGGCACGGGAGCTTCTGGAAGCTTTACGCCCGCAAGGCCACACTGGCTCACCCCGAGTTACCCATGGTGACGCGGTGCCACAGCTACGACATCAAGTACAAATTCCAGTACCAGTGCACTCGCTGCAAGAACACGTATGTCACAACAAAGCATATGCACACCTATCTACACAACCAATGCGTGAATTGTTTGGTAGTTTTTGCACTCGGAAGCAGGGCTGGGTAATATATCGATATTGTAATATGAGACTAGATATCGTCATAGATTTTGGATATCGTAAGTGTTTTCTTTTCCTGGTTTTACAGGCTGCATTACAGTGAAGTGATTAAAAAAAAATAAAAAAACCGGAGTACTTTTCATTGGTCAAGTATTTAATTCACACAGGAGTATACAAAAAGAGGCTTTACCATGTGGTTATTTTATATAGGCTATTTATTTATTAATTAAATTACCAGAAAACATTCTATATCGTGATATATATCGTTATCGAGATATTAAATGACCTCTTTTGGGATAAAAGATTTTGCCCAGCCCTACTCGAAAGTGTCTATAATGTTGTTTGCCCGTCTTCCACAGAATTGGTCGTCACTCCAAGTCTCTGGACACTCAGAGGTTTGCGTGTGCCCTCTGCTCCGGATCCCTGGTCCTGCTCACCCCACCCAACGCACGCGCCCCCACTCCGTTTGCCAACTTTGTCAAGGAGAACTACGGAAATGTACGCCAGGATATGGTGGGGAAAAGCCATGCAGATGTGATGAGAAAGCTCAGCGCAGACTTCGCCACGAAAACTAAACTCAGTCAAAGCTGAACTGTTCTTTTTTTTTCTCATTTATCTTAATCGATGAGTTATGTGCTGTGATTGTGTAATGGTTTTCCTACAGTGGAGCCTTTTTAAATGTTCATTGATTGTATGTTCGATTTCAATTACCATTACTTGAAATACTCTTAACCTCAAAAGCGACCTCAAAAGCGAGCCAGGAAAATGCATTTCTAAATATCTATGTATTTCTGTTCAATACTGCATTTGCTTGTAGTGTGTTTCTTTGCACAATTGTGTATGTCTTATCTCTTTTTTGGTAATGTATTGTTTCTTTAGTTTAAATAAAGATTGTTTTTTTTATGTTGTATGTGTTGTGCAAATAAAGCCACAGCAATTATTGGTAACAAACACTGACTGTTGACACATTGCTGACCACCAAGATGAGCTCTGGCTCTGACTTTATTGAACTAGATAAGGCTGCTCTGGAATCGGCTTCAGTAGAAATCGACCTGTCAAAACACATTCTTACTTTTTTTTAAACAAAAACATGATCTATTTATTGTCCCACAAAAAGAACGTATCTACTTTAAAGTTAACTAATTACTATAGTGTGATGTATGTGTAAATGTTTGCATAACTAAGCTAATACGATAGAGTAGGCCAACATACTGTGATTAACCAACAATTTACACGCAAACTGCCTTCATAGTGGGGAGAAGAGAATGAAACCTACAGTCACATGGGCTAAATTATGTAAGATGTGTAGAATGTGGGCGATAATATACACAAACAGCCATGAAAACTGCTTAAAGATATTTATTTAAACAAACATTTATATATATATATATATATTTGTATATCTGCCCATGCAGTTGCTATACACTTTACAAAACGTCCAAAGATACAAAGAGAAATGATACACAAAAGGAACGCCAAATGTCTAATGAAAGCAAGAAGAACATCCTCAATACAGTGAATGAAGAGAGAGTGAGAGAGAGACTTGTGTAACTCTCCTGTCTTCGTGACGAGGAGACACTGAGAAGAGGCTCAAGCACAATTACAAAAAGCTAGCACAGCGGCTATAAGGGGCATAATTGGGCCTATAAGCACAACTGAGATAAGGCGAGTATATAAACAATACTGTAACTTAGTGGTTCATATGATTATTTGGCATTAGACCACACACTTCCACTGTAGTTAAAAATAATAAAACATCTTTCCACTGTAATATATTATCTGTAATATTCTTACACCTAAATTCACCTTTTAAAAAAAGGGAGCTTAAAAGGCTATTGCATGTGAAATGTAGGGGGGGGGGGATATTTGAGACAGAACTTGATTAAATAATAGAATAGAATCACATTGTTATAATCGATTAGGCCTGCACGATTAATCGAATGTTCATCGTCATCGCGATGTGAACGTTCGCGATAAACACATCGCAAAAGCTGGTCTGTAATGCGATAAGTTCGCCATGCACACTCGCCGTGGCATTCTGACATTTGGGGCCATGCATGCACACACTAGTCAATCAGATGACGCCAAGCTTCGCTGACGTTCCTGCAGGATAACGCTACGTAAAGATAGCGTTGCGGCTGCGGCGCGCCGCTCCTGGGACGCTGCTGAGACGTTCCGCAGCGGCCCGGTGGAAATACTTTCATTGACTAGAGTGGCAGCGATCAGCAGCGGTGACCGCGACGCAGCCGTAACGCGACGCTCACGTCCCCTACAGCGTAGCGCTGCGAGGCGGCAGGATTCGCGGGATCACGCGAGAACTACAAGACCACGCGAGAATCAGGAGACCACGCGATCATTTGTAGATGTCAAAATAGAACAAACAAATAAAAGGTTACTTTGCCTTTCCGAAGTTGACTTGCAGTTGCTTTGTCTGTCAGAAGTTGATTTGCTGTTGATTTGGTCGTTTTTCCTAGATTTGTGTGCTTCTACCATGAGTTGGTAGACGATATATAGTAAATGTTTACTTTTTTGTCTGGTTTAATTGTGTTTAGTGTTGTTTATTGTTGTTATGTCCTAATGTGTTGTGCTGTAGCCTATAGACAAAGTCAGAGGGGTGCACATAACTGGTACGCAAGTACGCATGCGGGCCCATAATCAGCGATGCGTAACGTCACTTGTGCCACTACAGCGCTTTTGCGTAACTCACCATCAGGTCATCAAAATAAAACTACACGTGTATCTTGTACTACTTCTGCGTTTCCCCACCTGCAAAAAAAGGCAAACGGAGCCGCAGCGCTGTGTGCTCTGTGCACCGCGCGCACACTGGAGAACTGCGCAAAATCAGCTGATCGCAACGTCCGTTACTGTGAGACATCCGTTACTCGCTCCGTGGCAGTGACGGACTGGACCCCCGCCGCCACCCCAAGCCCCCCCGCCGCCGCCCCCCCCGTCAACAACTCCACCCGCGGTGGAATCGCCTTTATCATTATCGAAACGACGCTACGTGTGGAGTGCGTAGGCTACCGAACACCATCTCCTGGTACTCAAATGAGTAACTCACTAAAAAAGTTATGTGCACCCTTATAAACGACGATTTGTGGCCGTGTTCGATCGGGAGGGTGGTTTTATTTTGAAAATTGACCGGATGCTCTATGGCTTTTACTATTTCACTTCCTGCCCGGTCGGTCTGCTTTGTTTAAATTGATGCGTTTCAGCAGCGGCTCGCGTCAAAAATAGAACGCTACGTCAGGGGCGCTGAGCACCCAATGAGCCCCACTGCCACCACCCACCCTTTTTTCACACAAAAACAAAAAATATGTCTATTGAAAAATAACTTTATCATTCACACACACACACACACACACACACACACACACACACACACACACACACACACACACACACACACACACACACACACACACACACACAGTAACGCTAGGAGTATATACTATGCCCCCATGAATGTGATGTGATTATTATTGTTGCAAAGCCTGGTTCAGGTTAAATCCTCTGTAAAACATGAATGAATACAGCAAAAGAAAAACATTTAACTTTATTTTATTGTCTGGTTTGATAGTCAGACAACTGAAAAATAACAGGTATAAATCTATGAATAAATAACAATTAATTTAAAAAGCCACAGTGAGTGTTTTCACACATACTGGTGGTATACAGTGTGTCGTTTCGTTTGTTTTCACTCTGGTCCAAACGCCGCACCACTGGCAGGGCTTCATGTTTCCATGACGACGGACCAGAAAAGACGCGCGAATTACGTAAGTTATTTACACAATTTACGTAATTTACGTAAGTTATTACGTAATAACTTACGTAATTTGCGTAAGTTATTTACGTAATAACTTACGTGAATTGCGTAAGTTACGCAATTCACGTAACTTACGCAAATTACGTAAGTTATTTACGTAATAACTTACGTAATTTGCGTAAGTTATTTACGTAATAACTTACGTGAATTGCGTAAGTTACGCAATTCACGTAACTTACGCAAATTACGTAAGTTATTACGTAAATAACTTACGCAAATTACGTAAGTTATTTACGTAATAACTTACGTAATTTGCGTAAGTTACGTAAATAACTTACGTAAATTACGTTAATGGCGCTAATGGCGCTAACGGAGCTAACCGGGCTAACAGAGCTAACTGGTAAACGGTGCCTGGACTCCAGCACTCACCGATATGGTATCGGAATCGGAACAACTCTCGGTAAAAGGAAAGAAGTGTGAGACAGCTTTGGAGCACTTACTGAGTTGATTCACAACACTACAACTAAACAGATCTCACTCTGCGTGAGTCGCGCTGGACGCCGGTCGGGCTGCGGAGCGGTGCAGAGGAGAAGGAGGGGTGAGAAGAGGATGATACCATTTGCTAAGCGGGGATGTTTTCATTTTCGTCCTTAACATATACACTCACCGGCCACTTTATTAGGTACACCTGTCCAACTGCTCGTGAACGCAAATTTCTAATCAGCCAATCACATGGCAGCAACTCAGTGCATTTAGGCATGTAGACATGGTCAGGACGATCTGCTGCAGTTCAAACCGAGCATCAGAATGGGGAAGAAAGGTGATTTAAGTGACTTTGAACGTGGCATGGTTGTTGGTGCCAGACGGGCTGGTCTGAGTATTTCAGAGACTGCTGATCTACTGGGATTTTCACGCACAACCATCTCTAGGGTTTACAGAGAATGGTCCGAAAAAGAGAAAATATCCAGTGAGCGGCAGTTCTGTGGGCGCAAATGCCTTGTTGATGCTAGAGGTCAGAGGAGAATGGCCAGACTGGTTCGAGCTGATAGAAAGGCAACTGTAACTCAAATAACCACTCGTTACAACAGAGGTATGCAGAAGAGCATCTCTGAATGCACAACACGTCGAACCTTGAGGCGGATGGGCTACAGCAGCAGAAGACCACACCGGGTGCCACTCCTGTCAGCTAAGAACAGGAAACTGAGGCTACAATTCGCACAGGCTCACCAAAATTGGACAATCGAAGATTGGAAAAACGTTGCCTGGTCTGATGAGTCTCGATTTCTGCTGCGACATTCGGATGGTAGGGTCAGAATTTGGCGTCAACAACATGAAAGCATGGATCCATCCTGCCTTGTATCAACGGTTCAGGCTGGTGGTGGTGGTGTAATGGTGTGGGGGATATTTTCCTGGCACACTTTGGGCTTATTAGTACCAATTGAGCATCGTGTCAAAGCCACAGACTACCTGAGTATTGTTGCTGACCATGTCCATCCCTTTATGACCACAGTGTACCCATCTTCTGATGGCTACTTCCAGCAGGATAACGCGCCATGTCATAAAGCGCGAATCATCTCAGACTGGTTTCTTGAACATGACAATGAGTTCACTGTACTCAAATGGCCTCCACAGTCACCAGATCTCAATCCAATAGAGCACCTTTGGGATGTGGTGGAACGGGAGATTCGCATCATGGATGTGCAGCCGACAAATCTGCAGCAACTGCGTGATGCTATCATGTCAATATGGACCAAACTCTCTGAGGAATGTTTCCAGTACCTTGTTGAATCTGTGCCACGAAGGATTAAGGCAGTTCTGAAGGCAAAAGGGGGTCCAACCCGGTACTAGCAAGGTGTACCTAATAAAGTGGCCGGTGAGTGTATGTTTCAACAGTTAGAATCCTGACAACTAGCTTGACAACCTCACATTCCAGAACAAATGTTGGACAAGTAACAGAATCATGGGGATTGGTCAATTAAGCACATTTTTTCACCTTGTAGTGTTGAACTCATACACTACAAAATATTCATTTTGTATATGTACTGTATATAAAAGCCTTAATATAAAAATGCCAGTAGCCTATGTACAATTGAACACAGCCCACACACACACACACATTTATAATAATAATAATAATATTAATAATAATAATAATAATAATAATAATACAATAAAAACAACTTCAGCAAACAGAACACAGTCTGGGGGTCAGAACACAGGACCCTTACAGCCAGCTAGAACAGCCTGGGACTCGACCCACAATTAGAGCATCAGTCATTCTCTACAATTAGGCGTCTACAACTACTCTATATTCCAGCCCTGAAGACTGCAGGGGAAGACGAAGAGCTGCTCTCTACGTGTGGTCCCTCCACGCGTCTTGGGTTGAGGCAGCTTCCTTAGGCCTACTGTAATTATTAATTACATTAAAAATATGTTTAAAACTAAAAAGTGAGACACTGGGTAAAGTGAGACACTGTATCACTTTACCCCACAGCATTTGTCTCACTTTACCCCACCTCCACCTTTTTAGAAAAAATGACCTTTCTTAGCAATTCAGGCTAACCTTCAGCTAACATCATGACATGATGTTATATGTTGGTAGTTCATCAACAGGTATGATATAAGTTTTTCTACCTGAATCAATTTGCTTTGGCACAACAGCTGATTAAGTTGACAGCAAGAAAATGTACTTTTACATGCAAAAAAAATGTTTTTTGGAAAAAAACATGCTTACATCAGCAAAATGAGCTTCTCTCCTTTATGGGCAAGGGGAAATGGGAGGAGCTTGAAAACAAAATGGTCACATGGGCACAAATGTGTTCTGTTGCCTAGATACAGGGCGTGTCTCACATTACCCAGTGTCTCACTTTACCCCACTCTCCCCTACTATGCTCTCGACAGTTTTTAGGGTTTTTTTTACCAGCTTGAGATGTAGGCTATATCAATTTGTAATCATACGGTTTTATTCACAATTTAGTTTGTGTTCTACAAATGTTGATCTTTAATCATAATTGACAACTACTATTTTAAATTGACGCAACATTTACGCATACCTCTTTAAAATAGCGATATATTAGCTCATATATTGACGGCAAATTTTCTCTACACCTTTTGACATTTATTTCTGAAAAGTTTAAAGACTACAAAGGGAAGTGACGTGTCCATAGCTTAATTCTATTTCCTCACCGGTGGTTGTCGTAGGAACGCATTCCAACGCGTGTCCAATCAGAGACCAGAAGATGTAGATTCTAAGCGAATCAGATTCGAGTGAGCTAGAATTTAAACCGAGGTGATACAGCCACAGCCATTATACAACAGCACTGAGGTCTCGTTGCTCACGAACCAACTGTATAGCAATGGCTGCCCGCGTGACCAGGGTAAGACTTTATATTTCAATACTTGTTTCATTGAGCTGTAACATTTCGCTGCAGCTTGCGATATTATTACACTTTTGAAGTATACATTTTAACATGATCGACGTCATAGTACGACTCAGTCCCCGTGTTGCAATCACTGTGCTGGTCTTTCGCCCTCCATCTTGCTCATGGTTTCTTGAATGCGAATTTGTTTTTGCAGAATCGTATTGCTACTGAGAATGCAGTTGTTGGCAAGGTCGTCCAAACTACAAAACCCACACTACGACCAAGGGCTCCCTTGGGTGAAATTGGAAATGTTGCACAGGGACCGCAAAGGGTAAAGTGGACCTTGAAGGGCGCCTCTCTAGTGCAGTGCAAGTCATCTCCGAAGCCACGGTGATACATAGTTAACGTTGTCATTAATTTACAGCAACCCACAAAGGCTACAAAAAAGGTGGAGACCAAGTTAAAAACGAAGAAGGCCCCTGTGATCCCTGAGAAAATCCTGCCTGTTGACGATGAGCCTACGGTGAGGGGGGGGGGGGGGTTGTGCGTGGTTTGTTTGTGTGTGTGTGTGTGCGTGCGTGGTTGTGTGTCTCTAATGCATTTCATGTGGTAGGGAATCACCGAGCCTCCATCTCCCTCTCCAATGGAGATCTCTGGCTGTGCCCCGGCAGACCTCTGCCAAGCCTTCTCAGATGTGCTCCTTGACATCAAGGATGTGGACGCTGACGACTACAACAACCCCATGCTCTGTAGTGAATACGTGAAGGAAATCTACAAGTACCTTCAACAAGTTGAGGTAGGGTTTGCGCAACTTGTCTTGTATGTCTTCCTGTGTTGGCCTCCATCTTGTCCTTTCCACATTTTTATAAAGGACGTGTTTTAACACCACCCTCCCTCCCCAGGTTGCTCAGGCCGTCAAGCCTAAATATTTGCAAGGACAGGAAGTGAGTGGGAACATGCGTGCCGTCCTCGTTGATTGGCTTGTACAAGTGTCCATCAAGTTCCGTCTCCTCCAGGAAACGCTGTTCATGACCGTGGGCATAATTGACCGCTTTCTTCAGGTATTCCTTTTATTGTATTACCCCTGGTAGTGTGGATCCTCTTGGCCAGAGCCCCCAAAGAACCCCATCCTACCATCTCGGTGTCCTTGTAGTCCCTGCTTGATCATACAAATGACACTCGAGCACAAATCTGTAATTCCTCACTTGGCAAGTCTGACTATAAACTGGAAAGCTTGAAATAAATGTCACGAGACCCAGTAGTCCATGTTTTACAGATGCCGTTTACTGCTGTCTGTATACATTTCATTCACTTGGTATTGTTGCTCAAATTCAGGCAGCGGTCTATTGGGCGATGTGCGGGTACGAGCAAACTGTGCTAGAGGCCCAATGCGACCCTTGGTTTTGCTTGCAAACCGGCCATTCTGTCTAAGACTGCCATTTTGAGGGGGTTGGCCTAAACGTAAGCTCCCTCTCCCAACAGGACCATCCAGTTCCCAAGAAGCGGCTTCAGTTGGTCGGCGTGACTGCAATGTTCATCGCCGCCAAATACGAGGAGATGTACCCACCGGAGATCTACGACTTTGCCTACGTCACAGACCACACCTACACCACTGCCCAGATCCGGGAGATGGAGATGACTGTCCTCAGGGACCTTGACTTCAACCTAGGGCGCCCTCAGCCCATCCAGTTCCTCCGACGTGCCTCTAAGGTCGCCGAGGTGAGTTGTGTGGACACCTTCCCTCCAGCTGGCTCATGTTTACTACAGACCTCAGGTTAGTAAGCCGGTATGTTTGTCTTGCAGGTGGCAGCGGAGCAACACTCCCTGGCCAAGTACTTCCTGGAGCTGTGCATGGTGGACTACGACATGGTCCACATTCCCCCCTCCAAGGTGGCCAGCGCTGCCCTGTCGCTCTCGCTCGACGTCTTCAAATGCGGTGACTGGGTAAGACGCTGCTGACTCGCCGCGGTTTCCTCTGCGCGTTAACAGAATGTTAAGCTAGTAAAGCGCCGCAAATGGCCATGGGAAGAACCTACTGACTTATTGCTGTACAGTGTGCATTCTTGCGCATCCAAGGGGCAACCTCAATGTGTTTTTCATCCAATACCTGCTTCATTTGTGATGTGTATGGATCTTTCTGTCACTAGAAGTTTCAACACTGGTCTCATTTATGGCTCCAACTAAATGTTTCTCGTCTGGTGTCCTTGCGTGCTCTTCCTCAGGATACAACTCTGGCACACTACATGAACTACACATCGGAGGAACTCCTTCCTGTGATCCAGCTCATTGCCAAGAATGTTGTGAAGGTGAACGACGTTCAGGCAAAGAATGTGGTAAGATGGCAACCCAACCCTATATTTTGGCTGCATTTGCCTAAATGGCTTGGCAGTATAATGACGTTTACTTTGCTTTTCAGGCTGTTAAGAACAAATACGCGTCTGCCAAGATGATGAAGGTTTCTACCCTTGCACAGTTGAAGTCGTCGTTGATCACTGACTTGGCAACTCAATAATGTATTAAGTAGTTGTACAGATAACTTAAATGGGTTTTTAAACTCGTATTCTTGACTCAAATCATTTTATGTCTTGCTAAACTTTTTTTTTTTTAAATGACTTTAGTCTTGACTTGTGTGAATTTTAATGACTTGTAACATTTTTTATATTCAAAGTAAAAGCTCTACGAAACAATCTCTGCCTTGCATTCTCACTGCTGAACACCAGAGGGCGCTCAATGATCATTCATACGGAGTTAATAAAATGGCATTATACAGGTCCTTTAGCTATTTCCAAGTTTTAAACTTGAACTGACGTTGGCAGTTAATGCCATAACATGTTTATTCTGCTTACCCAAGTGTGATTTGGGGACATTTCCCCTTTACAACATTAATGGTAATGTAGTTTTTTTTCATTTAAGTAAATTGTAGCTGAGAATGCACAAATGTTTACCATACTGCAATATGTCTGGCTGTCTTTTGGTAATAAAAGGCTGCACACCTTCTCTATGCCACATGTTTAAAGACACCGTTTTGCTCCCACTTGGCTCTGTCAGGTCAGCACGTGAGCCCTCTAGGTAATGGACAATGGTGTCCTAAACCTATTGGTGTGGTGATCCCTCAACATGGCAGTTCTCAAGTAAACGCTGTCTTTACTCCAACTTGTCTTTTTGTAGATTAATTTTAGTCCAGGATCCCTGTTACCCATGTCCTAGTACGTTTCCAAAACGCCACAGAACGCATAAAGGAAACTCTAGCCATGCTATTGGGGGGGCCTAACTACATTAGTGTCAAACTACAAGAATCAACTGACCCCTCCACACGCATACACAACTGGGGTCTTGGGCAGGGGTCGGTGTGATCCACATGGTGGACATCAAACCTCCCCAAGGGAAAAGCGCCATCTGCCGTGGCGTCCGGCCTAAGGATCCTACAGGCCATCACTTGGCAGCTTGCCTTTCATCTGCTCCAGTAGAACCTGAGACCAGAGGAGCCCTGCTGCCACCATGCTGGTGGAGAGGGACGTGTACTCTATACAGTTGATTCAGGCTGTCCACGTTGCACATTACAGGCCAAACGGACCCAAAATCTAAATTCTTTTTTTTTTTTTCCCTGAGCTGTGATCACACATTATCATCATAGTTGGCTCCCTCATGTGGTTCAAGAACAATACACTTATGATGAAACTACAATGTGAACAGTCGAGGCAAGAGATTGAATACAAAAAAATCTGAATTGGTGGGTGTTTAGCTTCACTTTAGCATGTAGTTACTCGTCTCAACCTTGCTGTAGTCAGAAGTCCTGTCCAACAAGTTTGTATACAATTAGATCCGTGCAAATCAAGATGATACTTTTGCGTCATCTTTCCATAGACAAGTGATAATTGGTGTGTTGTGCTGTAAAGGGAGGCTTTTAAACCCATGGCTCATGTGGGAATTCATGCTTTAAGCCTGAGGTCGTTCCTGGGTTGCCGTATCGGTTTACAAGACGGTTCCCCACTCCTCCTGTGTGAAGCTCCGCACCAGACCCTTTCTGCTGCCCTCAGATCTGGTGCTTTTCCCCTCTTTTTGCTGTCTTTTTTTTTGTTTTTTAGGTTTTGTTGGAACACATTTGTGTCAGTCGAGTCATATGTTTGATCCATAAAGTTCACCTTCCAAAAACCAAGTACATAGACTATCATTTGTTGTCACACACACAAAAAAGCAAAACTATATTGCCCACTTTTTTTCACTGAGGTTTATACAAGCTCCATAAACTCAGCAGGTTCAGACCAAAATCAGAGCTTGGCTTTAGAGAATCTCAGTCATAGGCCTGGGCTACTCTACTCACGGCAGCCATCACTTTTGTTCACAATCATCTGAAAGGACGACTTACTGCAGAATAAAACCAATCCATCCATGGCTCCATTGAACCAGCCCAGGGGTTTCTATTCTCTCTAAGTCTAAATCAATGTGGTCTATGTGGAGAACCAGTGGAAAGTCTCCATGCCAGCTCCGTAGCAGAGGGCGCTACGCTACGTACCATATGACTGATGCAGTGCATGTTTTCATTAATTTATTAAAACATTTGTACATTTATAAGTATTTTAAAATGTTTGAACAAAAGTGATAGCTGCCACCGCGTGTGTGCAGCTTTAAGAGTTATAGTGGCTAAATAAAAAAATAAAAAAAGGTTGATCAGTTCCTATAGGGGTCAATCCAGTGACTCCAGCATCATTTCCACAGTCATTTCTACAGTCATACCCAAGCCATGTGTCTCAAAGCACCATGATCAGAAAGCTGCAGTCAATTAGTTCTTCTCATAGTAGAAACATTTATTGTTTCATCATTTAGATCTATTATGTCCAAAGTCCAGATTGTATACCAAAATGAACAATTTCAGACACAATATTAAACAAATGATTCAGTTGGTAGGATAACGATGAATGGAAAACTTGAGGTCTAAAAAGGATCTGTTCTGATCTTTTAAAGAAATCTCAGATGCTGAAGCTGGATCAGTAATTGAAACATTATAGCCAGCCATTCATAGACTACATCATGTCTCTTTATGTAAAGGATTTAAAAAGGACAAGGGGTAGGGACTAATGGTAGTGAAATAAGCAGCCCATTTCACTTATTTCACTGCCATTAGTCAAGGGCCTGGGCCTTCTTAAAGTTCCTCTAGCTGAGGCTGAGGAAACAGACGTGATGGTTTCCAGTTCCCTTCAAATGTAGATGGGGATGGTACTGATAGAACTATAGTGGATGATGAATGAATCACCTCTCCACTCAGAAGACCACATGGGGTGACAGGCAGGGGCAATCAAGACTTTGGAAAATCATAGAAAACCAAGACAGAAGTCTTCCTTATATTACCGGACTGACTTCAGGTTCGATATGGAATTTGATGTGGAATAAGTCATCTTTAATGTAATCGCTTAATAATTGTTTTGTATTACTAGAATACATTTGAGTTATACACAGCACATATTAGTCTGTCTGTTTATAAATATATTTTTTGCCTTTCCATTTTTCCATCACTTTTATTTTCTTGAAAACTTGATGTAAGACAATGAGTTTCATTATCATCAATTAAAGACTGTTTGGTTCATTAATCAACAACAACAGCCAGTCACAGCACACCAGCATTATATGAAACATCAGTTTGTCATGGATGTTTGTCTTACATCGAAAAAAAAAAAAAAAAAAAAGAATACCAGATTTAATAGAAATCATAAGACAAATGCTTTCCGTACACATCCTCCCCTATCTTTGATCATAAAGACTGGTCTCTCTATATTTGTAACCCGATCTACATGGTGCAGAGTCAGCCTGTTCCCAGGCCAACAATGCATCTGTGCTTTCAGAGGATCATCCTCATCGGGGCATAGAACAGGGAGAAGAGCCAGAGACGGGGCTGTTGGGGCTGCTGACACATTGTAAATCTACCTCTGGGGTCCCTTACCCCCCCCCCCCCCCCTTCCGTTGTTGTCAGTGTGCAACGGAGGAGGAGGCCACTTTCATCCCCATGACTTGTCACTCACAGGGGATGATCAAAAATTCACCCCCAAGGTTCATGTAGAGGATGTTTTTGAGGGTGATGTGTAAGCAAGCCATTGCTTTCTTGCCAAACTGAATATATCATTATGTACATGAGTGGATTTTGCGTTGCTGTTTATAGATCCCGAGATAGTGCTTTTGGTCGGAATATTTTATTATTATTTATTAGCTTTTTCCTCAACAGGGTAGGACCTTCCTTCAAAATCTATATTTTCCAAGAGGATAGTCAATGTTTACAAGACAATAAAGTCTTAGACACTTCTTAATTCTTATTCCTATAACAATTCTTAATGCTAAGATTTGACCTAAATGAAAGTTTGTATTACATTTATTCACTTACACTAGTGTTCTCCATCATCACACACACAGTGACACACACACACACACACACACACACACACACACACACACACACATGCACACACACACCATGTGACACACACACACACACACAAACACACAGGGTCCTCTGGGGAGTGGGTGAACAGCAGCACAGTTATTGATTATATTAGTCGATACAGACTAGTTTCCTCCCTGACTATTATCCTAATGCACTTAGGGAGTACGTCGCTGCTCTCTTCGTTGGCCAGGTTATAAAGTGCACCAGTCCAGCTAAATTATTTACAAGCCTGCCCCCATCCCCCTCCTCCTCCTCCTCCTCCTCCTCCTCCTCCTCCTCCTCCTCCTCCTCCTCCTCCTCCTCCTCCTCCTCCTCCTCCTCCTCCTCCTCCTCCTCCTCCTCCTCCTCCTCCTCCTTCACCCCCACCCATCACCAGCTCTGGCAGGCCTCCATTAGAGTGAACATGGAAGGGGGGGGGGGGGGGGGGGGGGGGGGGGTGATGATGTCACACAGTTCTATGGAGCCAGACAGGGGACAGAAGGACTCAGGAGTCAGCTGTAGAGGCAGAGGACACACCTCTGCTGTGTGTGTGTGTGTGTGTGTGTGTGTCAACATAAGTAATATACATATATATACATCAGTGGCGTAACTATCGACGGTGCAACCGGTGCATTGCACCAGGGCCCAGAAGCCGGGGGGGGGAATGAAGGCCCCCCCCCCCCCCCCCCCCCCGCGCCTATCATCATGATGTTACGCCACTGCTATACATTATACATCCTCTCCTTTATAAGGTCTCTTAAAGCCTTTTTTAAAATGGCTTTTAATGTTTACATTTACATTTACTTTTAGGGCATTAAGCAGACGCTTTACAATAAGTACATTTGTTAGGAGAAAGTGCAACACTAAACCGCTATCAGTAGAGTAAGGATTTCACAAGAACGAGTTTCAAGCACACCTAAGTGCTAAGTTAACCCATTGCTAGTATACAACAGAGATAAGTGAGAAAATACTAAGCGCAGGATATCAAAGTAAGAGCTAGGACATACAAACATAGAATGATTGCAAAGTAGTTTATTTTTATTTTATTAGTGGGAGGGGGAGGGGTAGTAGAGGAAGGATGCTAAGCGGGGTCCAGGTGAACTCTGAGCAGGTGGGTCTTGAGTCTCTTGAGTCTCTTTCGGAAGCAGGTGATCGACTCTGCGGTCCTCATGTCAGCAGGGAGGTCGTTCCACCATAGTGGCGCCAAGAGTTGCGACTTAGCTGTATGACCTTTGCTTGCTCTCAGGGATGGCGGTACCAGCCGGCCGTCCGAGGTACCGCCAGTGCGTGGGGTCTGACTAGTGCCTGGAGGTGGGTCGGGGCGGTTCCGTTGACAGCCTTGTAGGTCGGTACCGTCGTCTTGAATCTGATGCGAGCTGCTACATGGAGCCGGTGGAGGTCACGGAAGAGAGGAGGGGTCACGTGGGAGGACTTCGGCAGGTCTGGATGCGCTGCAGAGGCCTGATGGCGGCAGCAGGGAGTCCAGCCAGGAGCGAGGCGGGAGATGACGAGTGAGGAAGGGTCGGATCTGGCGGATGTTGTAGAGGGCGAAAGTTTAGCTCTCCCCATTTCCTTTGCTTTATTGATGATTGTATTTGTTCTAATTTGACTTTATAGCTACACTACTGTAGTGTTCTATGATTTCTATGATGTCATTTTGATTTTAATCTACATAGCGGTGTGTGTGTGTGTGTGTGTGTGTGTGTGTGTGTGTGTGCATGTGTGCGCGCCCATGCCCAAGAGGTGTGCAATCAAATACGATTGTTAGTAAAAAAAAAATAGACATGACATGTCTAAAAAAAGCATTGCACATATAGCTCAATCACACACATAGTGGTTTCCATCACCCTGCAGTTGCCTCAGATGTGCTGAACAACATTACTCATCCAGACATGATGTCTGAAAGTAAAGCTGGACTGACTGATTGCATCCTTCAGCTGAGATTGCCCTGTACCGTTACATCGTCACCTCATCATACACACCATATGGTATCATATGGGATTGTCCTTTCAACTGTGTGACAGCAATTGACCCCTTGTTGTTAATACGCAACGCTGTGTACAAGAGCCAGATGCGCTAACAGTTGAGTGCCATCTAGCTAGCCACTAGCTGCTAGCTTCGACAAGATATTTCTCCAGCAGGTCACTTATTTCTGGGAAGCTAAAGCCTAAAGATAAATCTGAAAAATCTCTCTTTCCACTTTTAATCTATGTTACTCTCCATTTCTCTCTCTCTTTAGTTTGCCCTTCATCCTCTCTCTCTAGTCTAGGGCCTTCAGGTTGACTAAAACAACCTCCATCTGTTTTTAATTGGCCCACACGCTTTGATATCTTCTTTTTCCTTTCTTTTGTATGGCACATCTTTATTTTGTTCGCAGAATAAACCGAATATATGCCTGCTAACTGGCTTTTCTTAAAAACTCTATTATTTATTCAACTGAAACCCTACATCTTACCACTTAGACATACAGGCTAATAACCGATGTCGTTGTGAGTGTCAAATTGCTAGTCAAGCTAAACATGTTACCGCCATTAGGCCTTTTTTTAAATGGCAGTTATGAGGACGCCCGGGTGGATATTGGCATTGGGTGTCATGTAGCCATCTGACCAAACTATTAGCCTGATCATATCAGGTAACACCAGATTGAGATGAGCCCCCCCATTATAATGTAGGCCTACCCATATTGAATTTCATTCAGTGAGATCCATGGCCACTGTCATCATGGCTACAGCTTTTCTATGAGATGTTTGCTTTACTTCTGACCAGATTCAGCAAGAGCGTAGAGAGCAAGAGCGTCACTTAGTTATTTAATCTGATTGGCTGGGGGTTTTTGAACAATGCCCATATTTGGGAATCAATTGTTGCCCAGCCATGGCCAGATTGGTCTCAAACACTGTCTCGATAAGATAAAATTGTGCTTTAATAATCCCAGACGGGAAATTTAGGATCCCAAAATACCAAATGACTCAATAATCCGAAATTGAAATTCCTTTTTTCTGTTTCTATTTCCTGTAATTCTTAAGGGTCAGTGCTGTGTAACCGACTGATTCCCCCAAGCTGAGGTTGAATATAGCAGCAAAGATCTTCTCTAATCACTAGCTCGTGGTGATGGTATCTGTCAATGTCATTGCTGTTAGCTGTTGTTGCTGTTATAGGCTTTTTTCACCTAGCTGCCATCTTGGTTCCATCTTGGTTCCATCTTGGTTCTAAACGCTAGCTCAGCTGGGTGGGGGGGAACTGAATGTGGCTGTTCCCCCACCCAGCTAGCATTGAGAACCAAGATGGCCCCTAGGTGACCCCTGGTTCTCTGACTATCTATTAACAGACAAACGCCCGCTCTGGGATCAATACCATCATGAAGGAAGGAAAAAATAAAAACCAAATGCATGTTGCTTTTATATGTATTTGGTATGTGTACTTTTAAACTTCAGTATAATGAATACAAGTCAGAGTTCACAAATCAGACTTTACTCAAAATTACTTGAAAATAAATGTATATTTTATGAATCCACCAAATTGGAAAGTATAATTGGATGCTGGTTGTGAAATGCTCATGAAGAGAAAAAAAAATACATACTGAATGTAACCAAGATGGAACCAAGATGGCCACTAGGTGAATAAGACCCATTGCACCTGGCAGGGGTTGGGGGGAGGGGGGGGGGGGGAGGGAATGGGGCAGACAGGTGTAAGTGTAACACAAGTAGTCGTCTTGTTCTGGCAGTGTTGGAAGGAGGATCCCTCCTATATGTGCACCTTCTCAAAGAGCTGAGAAATTCCTGAGTCAAAGTTGAGGTTTTTAGGGCGTAGGGGTTAAGGGAGTGTCTTGTTATTCCCACTGGAATACCAATATGGACATAAAGGTAAAATAAAATAAATATCCATTGCACACGTGACTTTAAAGTCTTTAACAGGCATGATTGTGATAAATGGGCTGTGCATTGAATACACTTCTGCTTAATAATTGGTCTTACAAAGCTATTGGTATTCCATTGGCATTTTAAAGTGCAAATAGTCTGCTAAGGTAAGACTAGAGGACAAAGTGTCCCTAGTAAGAGCAATGCTACAAACACTCATTCATTACCTACCTACAAAACGTATTTTAAATATACAGTATGTGTTGTTTTTTTTGTCCTTTAGTAGATTGGTGTACTTTCAATATCTCAGAGAAAGTAAACTGCAGCTGGCATTTGGCGAAATATTGTGGGATTTGGGGATATTGGGATTTGCTGGAACAAGATCATCGCAGAGTCAAAATCACTTCCAGATGTTTGTTTGTTTTTGTCCCCTTGTTACCCCAATGTAGGTTGAAGCTAGTTGTTGCAAGTAAAATAATAAACACACAGGAGGAAGCAGAGAGAGGTAGGCCTACTTCTCTGCTATAATTAGACCTCAAGTGGTCACCTCTTTTCCCCGATGTCAGCTGTCGAATGTCCCATACTTCCCCGATGTCCCATACTTCCAGCCACCACAGTAAACAATAAGAACTTTGTTGCTTGGGTTTTCAGCATTCCAGCATGTGCTTTGCAAATTTGAAAAGCTGCAGCAAAGATATGTAATTTATGAATTGTTCATTTCCTATAGATAGATAGATAGATAGATAGATAGATAGATAGATAGATAGAAAGGTATACTTTATTAAATAGATAGGTATACTTTATTAATCCCCATGGGGAAATTATGGAATTTGACTAATGTGACATTACATTTGCTTGTAACTGTATACTTTGTCACTGCATTATATATTTGTAGGACCTATTTTTATTTATTTGTTTTATTTGTAATCAAATAAATTACATTAAATAATAAAACATATTTAAAGGTGTTGTCCAAGCACGTAGGAAGCCTTATCAAGGGGGGGGTACACAGCCTATAACCTAAGACATTTTATTTTCAAGTTTCATATGTTTCATGTCAAATGTCATCAAAAGTGATTTTTACAACATTTTCCCCTAAACAATTATTTTAAAAATATTTTTAAAATATATATATTAAAAAAAGTCTGTGTGTGGGGGGATCTACCATCATTAGTGGATCCTATGCCCATGTTTTTTCTTTACAGGTAATATGCCTAAGGAAGTGTTTAATAATAATAATAATAATAATAATAATAATAATAATAACAACAACAATAATAATAATGATGATGATGTAAAAAATAATAATTTCGCAGTTCTATAATGACACCTTCGATGATTGTCGGGTCTTTGGTCCTTTTAGCAGTTGTTGGAAACCTCAATCAGCCAATGCCATGATTGCATCCACCTTTTCACCACACTCACCTATTCAGACCTCAATACAGTACCGTGAAGTACACAGACAACCAAGCTTGACACCTCTTGATAATGAAGCTGTTAAGACAATTTCATTGGACGGCTAACCTTTCCCCCGCTGTTCCTCGGCTATTAATAGCAACTATTCTTCTAGAAGAATCTACAGGCAGGGAAAGTGAGCCTGTACAATAATACGCTGCTCTCACCTCACTCTTAAATATGTCTGTTAATGTTTGCAATGGAGGTTTAAATATTAAGTTATATGCAGTGGTGAAACCGGCTGAAACTGGCTGAAACTAATGAAACTATCATCAGGTAGGCCTAACTCTATGCCTCACAATAACAAGCAGGCAGTTTGATACTGTAAGGGTAATTTATGATATTGAATGGACTATGAGTGTTAGGAGTTGTCTGGTATATCAATATGAACTTGGTATTATGCTTTATTATATGTGTGTGTTGGTAACTGTCCACTTCACTGTGTACAAATTCTTCATGTTTAGACTAAATGTGCGAGGGCAGAGCGACCATCTTATCTGGTGTCCTTGAGACTCCTGTAAGGTTTCTCCAGCCCAAGGTGTAATGTCTCTTCCCCCACACAGTAAATGTGAACTACTGTATAAACTTGTACCTCTTGTGTAGGCCTTGTGCCTGCTTCACCCATTACTCAGCGACATTGTTTTGCTTCTTCAAATACTCAGACACAGTCATCTTGGGGTGCTGAACAGGTGATTCTGGACAGGGCCTCATACGGGCCACAAGGCCCATATAACAGGCCGCATACAACATGTTTTTGATACTGTATAAATATGTGCCAATGACCTGAATAAACCAGAAGCATTGTGATCTCGCACAGTACCCACTGTCAGGGCTCACAGTACCCACTGTCTCGGCTCACTTTGTTACCCGGACATAAGCTCCCAGGGTTCGAGGAAAGATGAATGACTTCATCCAAAAGATCACAACAATGAGATAAAATGAGATATTTTTCCCATGCCTATTATTAAAGTTAATCATGTTATGTATTTGATTAGGGGTTATTAATGGTCATTAATCAACATAAATATTGTCATAATGACATATTTCAGTGCAAACTGAATAAACTTTGTTTGAAAACTGTTGGTCTGATAAGAAAGGTTGTAATCAAAATATCACTTGGTAATAAGTTGTCTGGGTTTTTTGTTGTTGTTGTTTAACAGCTTCCAGATGTTAGGCCTACTCTGCTGGCTAGAAACACAAAGCTCCAATGGGTTTAGAACCAAGATGGCCACTAGGTGAATAAGGCCCATTGCCCTTAAAAAAATGCTTATTTGCATTGTGTGTGTGGCCCCACCAGATCCGTGTTCTCGCGTGCGTTCATGCTTCCCATTTACTTTGTATTGGACACGTGAGCACTTAAGGGGGTGGGACAAAAGTTGAACTTCAGTTACATTTATGCAAATAAGTGCAAAGTTCCTGTGTGTTCATCAGCCGTAGTGTTTTTCTAACCTGGTGGATAGAAGAGAGTGAATTCAAAGCGGGTGAAGAAAAGCACCCACCTGGCGTGAGTTCAGACGCTTGGCTACTTTGATGTATGCAAGATTCTTATGATCCATGCAGACCACGAAGGGGTGTTTAGCCCCCTTCAGCCAGTGGCATCACTCCTCCAGGGCCTCTTTTACCGCCAGGAGTTCGCTGTTACCAATGTCATAGTTAGTCACTGGGGAGTGACTAAGCCAAGGAAGGATACCTGAGAGGTGTGGAATAAACACTTCTCAGGTGCTCCCCCCTAGTCCGGGAGAACACAAGGATGTCATCTAGATACACAAACACAAAACTTCCCAGCATATCTTGCAAGACATAATTTGCAAGTGCCTGGGGCATTAGCCAAGCCAAAAGGCATGACTAAATATTCATAATGCCCGGTGGGTATATTAAAAGCCGTTTTCCATTCATCTCCCTCTCATATGTGCACAAGATTGTATGCATTGCGCAAATCCAATTTGGAGAAGACGGTCACGCCATGGAGATGTTCAAAAGCTGAGGCCAGCAGGGGAATGGGATAGCGGTTCTTTACCGTAATGTACCATAATGCACAGACAAAGATCTCTGTCATTCTTCCCCACAAAAAAGAAACCTGCTCCAGTAGTTGAAGTAGAAGGACGTATGAGTCTAGGGCCTCTCTTATATAGTCCTCCATAACTTTTGTCTACGGAAGGGAAAGGGAGTAGAGGTGCCTGTGAGGGTGACAGATACCAGGCAAAAGCTCAATAGAACATCATATGAACCCGTCATATGAATGGTTTGGAGGAAGAGCAAATGTGCGGTTCTTACTAAATACTTTGCATAAGTCAGCGTACTCGGGGGACTTTTCTGTTATTCCAGAAAAGTCAGGTCCCCATGACTCTAATTCACATTTAGCCCAGTTAATAAGGGGAATATGGCATGCAAGCCAGGGGAGGCCCAAAACCAAAGGGAAGCTTGGGGATTCAATAAGGTGAAAAGAAATGGTCTCATAATAATAACCCTCCAAAACTAATTGACCATCTAAGGCTAGCCTGTGACATCCCATGACTCCTTCAACTGACAAAACTGAATTCCCCTCTCCCAAGCTCTGGTAATGTCCAAAAAACAACAAATGCAGATAGTCTATAAGCCTCATCATCTCAGGAAAGTGATGCGGATAGCATGACTCGGGAGACAGGGGATGAAATCCAAGAAACTTGACCCATCAGAATCCCCTACCCACTGATGGGTCTCTTCTTTTAGCAACTTAGGAACAGGTGGTGCAGTGGTGTCTTGAAGCTCTGCAGTATAAGCAGCATCCATCCCGCATGCGCCTCTGCCTCTCCTGTGCACTGAGCTGCGTTCCCCCAATCTGTATCGGCTCCTCCTCCTGAGAGAGAACTGCAGAGGTAAGGTTTGCTAGTCTCTGCTCTGAGCCAACAACTCTGTCTCCAAGCTCTTTCAGACAAGCCTGCATGTGGCTTAACTGCTCGCTCTCTGCTGGGTCCATGTTTTGGGGTCCAATGTCCGATGTGTATGTATGACATACATACACACATACAGACAGAGATTCCTTGCTTTATAGTTAGATGGTTATCCGGGACCTGCAGATTAAGCATTGATGCGACTCACCTGTCCTCTGCTCATTGAAACTGAATTGAAGGGGGTTTACAGGGAAGTCCGCAGCCCTGCCTCAGAATGAAAAAAAACCCTGAAAGTCTAAGTCACTGAACTTGACAGTGTAATCAGATACAGCTGTTTAAATTTATTTTCTTAACATTACAAAAAAAAACATTGAAAACCTTCCTCACATTTAACTGTACATAATACACATTACGGACCCAAGTGTTTATTATTTAAAATAGATTGTGATGAAATCATATTACTTTTGTATCCACTACACACCCACCAAATATATTTTTAGGAAAAGGTCCAAAGGTATATTAATACACAACTCATGAATCATTGTTTATGTTCAATAAAATTGTTGAGAAAAAAAAGAGCATTTTGTAGGTAGGAATCAAAGCCAAAGTCATGCAGTCACTTCCAAATAAACTGGAATAAACAAGATATGGAGTAGACTACAACATATAAATGGTCGTCCATCATCTTGCTGAAAGTGAAATTCAGTTTAAAGCCTGACATAGAACAGCTGTGTTTGGTAACAAGGGCAGTGTTCAACCGCCTCCTTTAATGAAATCATCTGTTGAAAAGACAGCGTGAGTTGCTGCTGCTGCGGCAGTGGCTTCACACAAGAGTCCAGCCTTCTTAAACTGGAGCTTTTTATTTCAGTGAAGGATTTTTGAGTGCTCATTATGGACATAACTATGACACAAGGCTTCCAATTTGTCTATTTTTTCTTGTATTTATGATCTCCTGTCTCAAGTTTTTTCAAAAAAATAATGGTTTTGAAGAAGTTAGACCGTGTCTCTTTTTATGAAAGAGAATATAACATGACAAGGAGCTGTGCACACAAACACATAAACAAATAGTTCTCCATCGCTCTGTCTTTGTAACTTGACATTTACATAGAAATACATGTTTCACCACAGCATGTAGATATTTATGTTGTGAAATAAAATGTGTAGTGTAATAGTTCACGCAAATAAAGTTACTTCCCAATTCATAGTCAGAGCTCAAAGAGTTCATCGCATCAGATAATCTATCCATTGGCACAACTTAAAATGTTTAATTAATGTGTCTATACAATGCTGGGAGGCTAATTCCCACCCCTGATTGGCTTAGAACCATAAAGGTCAATCTCTATTAAATTATTCCAGCTGAAGGCACATGTGCAGTGCAGTGGAGGACATTTTGACAGATATTTTAGGTTTAATTACAAGCTCATGATACAATAGTTAGTTAGACCTCATCCGTATTTTTCAACACAGACACATCTAGATGAAATAATATACAATGTCACACTATTACAATAAATGATTACCACACACATGCATTTGGTTCTGATCCAACAACAATCATATCTGTGGATACGTTCATGTGTATGCATGTTGAGAGCCGGTTTAAAAGAAGCAAGATATTTTTAAAATGTATTTGGCATTTCAGTGTTTCCCATGTGAGCCATGATTCCGTTCACAAATGGCTAAACCCCCAACACCTCCAAAGGGTAGGTTTTGAAAGGTTTATTAATTTGCTATGCTGTCTCGGAGTACGCTGTTTATTGTAAATGCGTACACCTATTTACCATGACTGTGTAGTGGGTTTTTTTTCAAGATTATTTAGAAATTCTGACCTCACTATACCTTAACCTACCCTATCATACCTTACCTTTGCCATACCTAATTTACAACATACCACATTTTCTCAACTTGCAGTAGGCTAATATAGTTAGATCCCAGGCCTATCATTTATTTGATTGTTGTAATGATACGCCAAACTGAACAATCAGTAGATTGTGTGCAGTTTTCTCCTATACTTTGAAGCAATTGCTAGATCATTAGCACACTGCTAAAAGATAATTGCTGCTTTTTCATAGTTTAAAAAAATATATTTTGGCCACTAACGGCCATAACATTGTAAGAAAATACGGTCATCAAACCAATCAGAACAAGACACAAAGTACAACGAAATGACTTTTATTTGCAGTCTGCTATAGTAGATATAGACTATTCTGTATTTGACATGTCAAAGTGAGGCAGGGTTTTCGCCAATCTCCAAGTCTGCTCTAGGAGGGCGGACCGATGTGGAGGAGGAGCGGGAGCCCTGGAGGATGAGGAGGATGATGATGATAAAGATGATGATGGAGGAGGAGAGGGTCGGCCTCATCCAGTCTCTACGCCTCCCAGCAGGGCCGGTACACCCTCCCCACCATGCACCTCATGGTCTCCCGCTTGAGGAGCGCCATGTTGGGCTCCAGCTCCAGCGCCAGCTCCCTGCGCTCCAGCGGCAGAACGTTGTCCCCGGCTCTCTGCTGCTGCTTGTAGAGGGACAGTCCTCGACCCAGCGCCCGCAGATTCTTCAGCACCGCTGCGTCAGCCATCATCACGATCACCCTGGGGCCTCCGCTTCTGCTCACCACGATGGGAGGGTCGTCGCTGACCACGGCCACGGAGTGCTCCGTGGCCTCCTCGCCGAGGAGCAGCGAGCTCAGGGCATCCTGCTCCGAGGAGGAGATGCCGCCGTCGTCGCCCTTGTTCATGGGAATCGCCGCAGCCGCCAAAGCGTAGCACTGGAAGAAGAGTGCGGCGGCGAAGAGGATGGGCATCGTCACAGGCTGTCTCATGGTGGCGGCGATCACGGTTCTTCTTTGGTGCTGGTACCGGCGGAGGTTGTTGCAGGTTGCAGGAGATGCGTTCCGAAGCTCTTGCGTTGCTGCTCTGACCCTCGGTGGTTCTCGGTCTGGCTTTTATGGCGTTCAGATCTTAAGGATTAGCCACGTTGGAACCTTACTTAGTTGCAGCTTCGCTGTTCCTCCCCGCGGTGTACTGGATATTATCTCAAAGACGTCAAAAGGGGGGTTGATGAGACATCACGCAGTTCTAAGTGTTTTGGTAGCAACAAGTTCATTAAAACTGATCCCAAAGCATGACGGTACGTCGGTCAACTGTGTTGGGGAAACAGTAGGACTTTTTCTGAAGGGGGGACACACAAAAAGGCAGACATTAATCCAAAAAGACATGCCCTTTAAAACAACAAGAGTGTATTACTCACCTGTGGACCTCTTTGTGGTCGGAGCTATTCCATGAAAGGAGGTATACTCTCATGGTATTGTTACAAACCTCCTTCAATCAGGGATTTTCAGAGCGGTCTCAGTTGGAAAGCCAACACAAAGCAAACATAATTCTTAAAGGGATGGGAGTGTTTGTGGGGCTTTGAGTGACGAGTCACAGGAAATGGTATTGTTGTTGGACAAACCCTTCAAGGGTCAGTTGAGATGTTTTCTTATTTTAGGATTAAATGAATACATTGAGGCCTCCTGAACCTATAGTGCTAAATAAAATATATATATTTTAAAACAAAACACATACCGCTGTGCATTTTCTGTCTTGAAGACATTTTTTACAGTGTTGATCAACATCACTTGTTGATCATGTAAAGCTGTACAGTTTAAACACAATATGCTTTTTGGTAGATCTGCGGTAAGTAAAAAGTCCTAGTAGCAAATAGTAAAGTTGTTCTTCTTAGAGGAAAAACCCATGGCTTGTTTTTAATACACATTACACATACATATTCTAAAAAAGGTTTCCCCAAACCTAATATATAGAAAGTTAGACTAGAAGTTAGAAGTTAGGTGCTTCAAAATGAGAAGCATTTTGAAAAAGGATGACTTTGAAAATACTTTATGTAATTTAGTAACTATTTAAAAGATTTTAATTATGCATTAACTAGGTTATGCATAGTGCTCAGAATGACACTATGCATAATCATGCTATATAACGTAGCTAAAACCATTACTAGAATATGTATGCAGAAATACAGTATGTGCTGCCCTATATTTCACATTTAGATTTTCTTCATTTATGCATCTGTGCAAAATGTTTCACTAATGTTTCGCTCCTATTTTTCTCGTGTTTTTGGGCAGACCAATGTGACCAGTGTGTGTTTCTGTATGACTATCCTTCATTAACTGTGACAGTGCTACCGGGAAGTGTGTGTGGGGTGTGTGTGTGTGTGTGTGTGTGTGGGGGGGGGGGGGGGGTTGTGGTGGTGGTGGTGGTGGTGGTGGTGGTGGTGATGGTGGTGATGGTGGTGTTATGATATGCCATGTTTTGAATAAAGACAGTGACTCACACATCCTCTCCTACTGCACACAAAAGCGTGACATCCTATAACAACACAGTCCAGACAGCACAGACTCTACTGTTATTCCAGCTAAGTCAATACAGGGCGCTCGTCTAACAGTGCAGCCAAGGAGCTGCAAATTAAGTTATGATACTGTTGAAAGTCCAGCAGTTACCAGTTTTAGGAAGTTTCTTGCTTTCGGTGACAAATTAAGGGTTCTTTAAAGTTTGAGTTTGTCACACTATAGAAAAATGTGTTATTAACCACCCAGCCACATTTGAATGATAAAAAAAACTTGCCATGTATATAAAATTAGGATTCAAAATCGTGAAAGAATAAGCATTATTCTCAGCTCTGAGACGCTGGGGGCGTGTCTACTGAAGGCGCTAAACCACGCCCACTGCGCACGGGAGGGCGGAGCCTTTCTCAACTGTCAAACTAATAACCAAAGATTGCTAATAACTGTCCAACTCGCGATTGAGCGTGACAAGCAGTGACGCAACTGGTTGTTAGGGGCGGGGCAATGATAAGGGGTAGCGCGTTAAGTCATCATGTACCCTTTAAGGGTTAGCTCTCCCCAGCCCTCCATCCATCCATCCAACCTTTCTTTCATATATTTATCCATCTATCTGTCCTTTTTCCTCTAAATTGTCCAGGTTTTACGGTCGCCTTGGCAACAGGTTATAAGCACAGCCCTCCCAGACTTGGGAGACTAAATGGACACAGCTGACATAGCTGCATGCACCCGAGCCAAGTAAAACCTATCTCTATCTCTAACCATAACCCTAACCCTAATCCCTAAACTTAACCACCTCTAACCTAATACCTATACTTAACCATTTCTAACCTAATACTTCAACTTAACCATCACCAACCTAATACTAAATTAACAATTTCTAACCTAATACCTCAACTTAACCACCTCTAACCTAATACTGAAATGCAACCATTTCTAACCTAATACCTAAACATAACCATCTCTAACCCAATACGTAAATGTAGCCATCTCTATAATAGCCTACCTAAACTTAGCCATCTCTAACCTAATACCTATCCATAGCCATCTCAGCTGTGTCGGTTTAGTCTCTCCCCCCAGACTTCGCCTTTTCCCCCGGCAATGGGCCCCAGCTGCCCCTGGGGATCCCTCAGCATCCTGGGGGCAGTGTTAACCTGGGCCTCCCCCCAGGTGACCCCTCCTACTCCAACTAACATGACTAGAGTGTAGTTCCATGCAAATGGGAAGTTAAAAGGGAACGGCAGAGCGAATGGTTGATATTTAGTATTATTCTAATTCTGTTGAAAACAACAAACCTTTATTTTACCAGGGGAGCCTGTTGAGATTAAAATCTATTTTACAAAAGTGTCCTGACATGAAAAAAACAGTAGGCCTACAACAAATCACATAAAGTTTCCACAGACAAACAAATAACACTTAGGCCTATATATACAGATGAGGGGGGAAAGAAAAAAAAGAATCACATTCACAGAGATACACCAGGAAAGTCCATACTAACAACATTTACACACTTTAGAGGCTGACTCGAGGACTAAAGTTTTCAAAACATTTACAGAAACAAGTTCCTTAGTAAGTAAGGAGCAAAATAGCTGAAAGCGTTTTTTCCCCTAGCTCTAGGTGTACATTAGGAACAGATAAAAAAGAGATAGTCCTGGGAACGAAGGGAATTGCCACCAGAGTTACTCAAACGATACGCAGATAAACAGCTTGGTAGTTGGCCAAGAAGAAAATTTAAAAAAAATACAAATGTGTAGGTGGCTGAGCCTGCTAGGCAGCCGACGCAACATAGCGCAGTGATGCGTCAGAGCGAGGAAGCTTAGCGCACCATAATCATAATCATAATCATAAGCAAACCAGAAAACAGGTTCATTGAAACAACCAATGTGTGTCACTGAGGCGAAATGCAATTCTTCATTGATGACCGCGGTGTGGCCAACAACAACCAAAAGCAGTATCATCAAAATATGAACTAGGAATTGGGGGAACACTGTCCTGAAGTGAAGACGAAAGCTTAAATAGAGGCTGTGAGCGTATTGTGAGAAGACCAGTGTGCGGCCATCAGTAAATATCAAGGACATAATGCAGATGAAAGGTACCAAAAAATAGCGTACTCAACACAACACAACACCTAGTGAGTCATCCATCGATAAGAGGAATGTAAACTAATTTTAATAGCAGGCCCATAGTCAGCCACAGTGACTGTGTATCGCAACAAAGGTAACATCATACTTAGCCTATAGCCTTTAAGGCAGGCCTATTCAACTGGAAATGTATTATTAATTTATTAGAAGTATCAAATGTATTATTAATTTATTAGAAGATAAACAATAGCCTAAATAAAGATAAACTTTATAAATCATAAAAAGAATTAATTTTCAATCATAAAAAGAATCAATTTTCCCCAAAAAAAACAACCCGCCCATGATCCCGCACGCGCTCTGTGCGAGCGCCGACGTCTGTCTCCAATGTGGCAAAGTTGAAAAATTAAATATCTATTTTTTATTTTTTATTATCTATTTTAGTAATGTGGGACTACACCCACATGTTCTGCAATGAGGCTATCGCAGTAACAAGATAACCCATGAGAAATACGTATCGCTCACTTCATCTGAACAGAGCAGCTAGCTTGGAGATGTGGTTAGCGATGATAAGGTGGAGAAGAACAAAATCATTTTATATTTTCGAAAAATACTGATATCCGGCACGACAACGATCAGATGATTTGAAGCTCTTGCAACACATGCATTGGAAACCCTTTTGGATAAGTTCAAACAAGTTTAACAAGTTTAAACAAGCAGAGTTGTGCCGATTATTTGATGAAGAGTATAGAGAAGATGCGCCTGATGTATTGATATATCTGGCCATTTCTGTTTAATGTTAATAACATGATCAAGTGTTGCTTGATGTATTGATATATCTGGCCATTTCTGTTTAATGTTAATAACATGATCAAGTGTTGCTTGATGTATTGATATATCTGGCCATTTCTGTTTAATGTTAATAACATGATCAAGTGTTGCTTGATGTATTGATATATCTGGCCATTTCTGTTTAATGTTAATAACATGATCAAGTGTTGCTTGATGTATTGATATATCTGGCCATTTCTGTTTAATGTTAATAACATGATCAAGTGTTGCTTGATGTATTGATATATCTGGCCATTTCTGTTTAATGTTAATAACATGATCAAGTGTTGCTTGATGTATTGATATATCTGGCCATTTCTGTTTAATGTTAATAACATGATCACTTGTTGCTAGATTTATTTATGGCTGAGGCCATTTATTTTGATTGTTTATTTGAAATATATGAATAATAACTTGTAGTACAGTGAGGAGTATTTGTAGCAGATTGTTTTATAGGTTCAATGTTAAAAGGTTTAATGTGCTTCAATCTGCCCCATTAATGAAATCAGCTTTGAATTTATCTTTTGAAGTGCTCTATTGAAAAAATAGGCTACATGAAGAATAACACATGTCTATGTAGAAATATATGGACTGACTGCTCTATTTTGTTTAAGATTAACAAATTGTGAATAAATACTGTTTTTGTGCACAGTATTAAGGGTATTTGGTGTTGTTTTTTATGTTCACATGTAAGTGCTTGAGTGATTTTTCCGCCCCCCTTAATTCTCAATTTCAACATCCTGGCGCTCATACGAAGGTAGAATAGCTAATAGTAATAGCTCTGCTTTAAGGGCTTCTGGGCAAAAGAAAAAAACAGAAAGAAAGAAAAAGAAAAGAAAATGGAAGGGAAAAAAAGCCTACCACCACCTACATAATATCTCATCAATAGATCTGCTGCGGAGAGAGACACTGGTCGCCATGGAGATGGTCGGTGGACATGTAATCACAATGCACCACAGAAATAGCAGCATTATCTCTCTGGCCACTCGCTTAGAGGGGAGGAGAGCATGATGGCGCTGCAGGAGAAGTTGCGGCTGTGGGACATGATACGTCGGAGGAGAAATGTGTTTATCCTACACGCTGAATCCCTTCTTAAAACAAATGGAGACCCAGTAACGTCAAAGTACATAGTTAATACTAGGGGTTGGTGTGTGTGTGTGTGTGTGTGTGTGTGTGTGTGTGTGTGTGTGTGTGTGTGTGTGTGTGTGTGCGTGTGCGTGTGCGTGTGTGTTGTGGGGGTTGCTGAAACCACAGGGGGACTACAGGCATTGAATCACTGTTTACTTCCCGAGGCATTCAATCACTTTTTACTTCCAAATAACCCCAAACAGTTGAAGCTTTAGCTGTCATATTTAAAGTTGTCCGCGAAGTGGCCTTTGACGTCTTCACAGGGACGTTGACACACCATTAATGATCCGTGAGTTTGATGGAGGATCACATTTTTTTCCCCTTTTTGTTTTTAGGGAAGGGTAACAGAGTCCAAGTCCTGTAACCATGACGCCAGGAGTCAATAGACGTCAACATGTCACACGTTGTGTCATGTAGTCGCACATCGTGATATACTGTATCCTACACATGTGACTTTCCAAAACATTTTGAAGTTATTGTTTGTTTGTTTGTTTTTGACAGATTTTTTTTTACAATTTGTACTATCTAATTTTATAATCAGATACCGTCATATTGATGACTATACAAGTTGATGTTGTGAAACGGCTACATACAATCAGTATTGACAATTTGTAATTCTCAACAAATACTAACAGAGTATGGAGGATTTACCTTTTTCAAAAGGATTTTTTAAAAGGATTTACCTTTTCCAATGTAGGAAATGTCTGCTGTAACATAAACACGTGGCTACTATAGGAGATACAGGCCAGCTGTCCTCTAACATGGCTTTTCTCTGGTTCAGGACGGTCTCTGTAGCGGAGCAGCGAGGCAGTATCACTCTGAGAGGTTAAAAGTTTATTCAGATACATAATACAGTTTAGAGTGAGAGAAAGAGAGAAGATGGACAGTCATTTCAGTGATGAAGGAAAGATAACATGACCTAGTTCTTTGCTGAGAGCGGGACAGCGGTTTATCTTGGGCCAGATGTCAACCGTCCCAGACATCCTGGACAATAACATATGCAGCTGTAGCACTTTCCTCAAAAACACGAAGCAACTATATATATATATATATATATATATATATATATATATATATATATATATATATATATATATATATATATATATATATAGTTAGTTAATATAGGAATACAAGACACAACTCCCAACAGGCATGTAAAGCAATATGTAATTATGGTCTATCTTGGGATTTAGCTTCAATAAAAAATAGTACAAATCATCCAAGGAGAACACAGTGATAATCCATAACAGGGGCTACAGCATTTATGAATGTGCATCATCATTATTTTCCTTTAGTTTTGTCTTGGAACAAATACTACAAAATAATAGCTTTTCTGAGCAATCACTTTGTGAGTTGACTGAAATCAAATGTGATCAAGCCCTGCATAAAAGGCAATAAAGAGCATTTCAATCACACCTTGTCAAATATTGCTCTAACTTATCTCCAGAGACCAATCAGTATAAGTGAGCATCTTCCAAATCACAAAATAGCCCCTTGCAGTAGGCCTAAACTTTGTTTAAATAGAAAATATTGAAATTGAATTGGTAATTGTAGGCCTACATCTGACCCTTCCCCTTACCTCTGCCTGACCCCTCGCCTAGGCGGCTCATAATTGTATGGCAATGGCTAAGAGCTGACAATAACCCCTACTGCAACCTCTTCACTGTCTGACTCCATTACGAAGAGATGATATTTACCTGTCGTTGCGTCACTTCCGGACACGTCCGGTCAGAGCGTTTTTTGAGACGCGGGAGCAATTTTACTCACAAATTCTTTCAAAAACTTTTGAAGTGCACATTTATGATTAATTCTTTCACGCAAATCGAGTTCCTACATTATTTATCTACACGTTCATTCACATGGGTCTTCAAATTGAAACATGGGCTTTAACCCATCAGATGCAAATTTCCATATGAATTTGCAGCCTCATGTTTTCAAACCAGTTTGGACAATAAAAAAACATCAACATATCAATGTTATCCTTATTCATTCATCATCTAAAAGTGACGTTACCCTGGCAACGGGATACAGTTCGCTTCGTCCCACCTGCGGCTACAATGTACGTCCAGGACACAAACAGTGGCGTAATTAAGGACCAAAGCTCAGTCTATTGCAATTAGAAACTATTGTACGGATTACGCTAATCTTCCTCCTTCAAACGATCACTTTAAACGCCCTGGTCATGGCTGTATCGGGATGCTACCACAACCAGGGGACGGCTGTGAGATGTCAATGGCTGTGAGAGCCGACGCATCCCTGGAGGAATGCGGCGGTAGTTAAGACAGCGTTGCCATGGAGACAACACCGGACAACAACGACGTCCGCCGGTAGCTCCTGGCCAGCTAGCCTGCGCTCGGCAGTTTCCCGTGTTGTTATTTTATCTGTTGCTAACACTTCATCTCATTTAGTTATTGTTAAATAGCTCCTCTAATACAGCGATCCGGTTCCCATCGCGCCCTGCATGGACTGATACGCCGACTGCCGCTATGGAGAGGACAGTAGGAAAGTGTCTGTTGGGAAACTGGGTGGAAGAGGTTAGCGCATATTTCGCCATGGTGAATCCTAATTAATCATAGTGATGTGTTAATGATTGCAGCCAATGGCATTCATAATATCTGTAAAAAATAAATAATAAATAAAAAAGTTGGGTAACACTTTAGATTAGGGACCACATATTCACTATTAACTAGTTGCTTATAAGCACGCATATTGGCTTTTATTAGTCCTTATAAAGCACTTATTAATGCATTATTATTCTGCATGACCATATTCTACAACTACTAGGCCATTAACTTTAATATTAGAGTTTTCCCTCAATAACCTCATAATTACTGCTTGGATAGTAAGTAAGGAAGTTGTGTACATACATTACAATTAGCAACTAGTTAATGGTGAATATGTGGTCCCTAATCTAAAGTGTTACCAAAAGTTGTGTGTGTGGCATGGTACCAGTTTCTTATTCATATTACAAGAATCTGCAGCTAAATAATAGTATTTATTGATTGTCATTTATGTGCACACACACACACACAGCCTCACACTATGTCTATGAGCAGCGTTGCTGTGTGTTTCCATGTAGAGGGCAGTCGCTGTTCTGGAGGACGATGCCTCCCGAGATCAAATCCAGAGAAACGGACACAGGGGGATTTTGTCAACTAACCTGGAGTCTAAAATGGGAGACATCAGCACCCTAAAGTCGTCCTACACTCCCCCTGTGGGCCCAGGGGTGAGGGAGCGGGGTACGTGTGTGTTGTGGTCTCCATTCATATCATAGTGGCATGAAGGTGTTCATGTACAAATTAACATCAAATGTATTTAGTTTCTCTCAGTTGAACCTCTTTCGTTTCAGGCATCAGAGAAGAGCTGTTGAAGAAATGGGCCACTGAGAGAATAAGGTAGACAATTATTAGCACAAGTTCACACATTGCCATGATGCTATTTTTTGTAGATATAGCACAATAATGAATGTGTGTATGTGTATGGACACATTTCTGGTGTTGAAGTACTCGTGTCTCGATCCATGTGTCTGCAGTGAGAAGGTGCATGCAGAGTTCAACCCTGTGACTCCCACCACAGACTTCTCCTCCACTACTCATAGGGATTTCCCCAGAAGAGGATATGTGCCTCTTCCTCCTAAACCAACAAAGGTATCAGAAATGGGATTATTGCATTTATTTCTTAACACCTGTAGTTCAACCTGTACTTTCATACTTTTCTTACAACTGCCATCCCTTTGTTCAAATATTTTGTGAAATGATGAGTTCACAAAGAAGTGAAGCACCTCTACCTTTTGAATGACCAAATAGTTGATTTATTAAAATTGTACATCATTTCCAAAAATGTGGGAACGAAAATTGCTGTTTATGACGGCAATAAAAAAGTGACATTGTGCAGTTTGGAATCAATGAATTAACTGACAGAGACACCATCACTGAAATGAATCAATATTCATCTTAATTCCCTAGAAGGAAATAGGCCTACCAACAACTGGCCATTTACCTTGGCGCCAAGTGAACAAACGTTTTCCTATGTTTTCCGATCTTAAATCTCAAGCAGTACATAAATATGACAACAACCAGAGAACAATGGCAACATTATGGTTTTCCTTGCTGCTATTGTTTTTGCTGTGAGTGAATTGTTTTTACTACTCCTAATGCACTTTAGTCAGTGCAATCAGCGCAATCCAATTCCCAATGTGTTTTTTGTTTTCTCCTGAACAGAATCATGATTACAAACACGACCAGGCCGTTACATTTTGGAGCGAGAATCGTCAGCACATTCAGGTCTGTCACAACAAACAAACCGCAACACACACACACACACACACACACATACACACACACACGCACACACACACACACACACACACAATCCAACTCCCTCTGCTTCCATAGCATCATATGTAAAGGTCATATTTTCCCACGCTGTGGTGCATAGGTTGCAAATGCAATATATTTGCAAGTGCAAGTACCAGGTTAATTTCTGGGTTTAGTCAAGTTAGTACCAAAATCAATACACAACTACTTGAACAGGGAAAAATACACTGTTTTATTTGTCCCGCTCGTGCACATTAATGCTTGGCTGCTTTACACTCATGAAACGAATGCTTGTTTCGCTTGTTGACAAAGATGAACTTTTCTTGTGAGCGGCTGAAGTAATGGCAACGGTTGCGACAGTAAGTTTAGCAAAAGTACACAACTCATTCTGGCCTGGAATAAACTGTGTGAGTTCAAATCAACTCAATTCCAATTCAATTCAATTCAATTTTATTTGTATAGCGCCAATTCATAACATAAGTTATCTCAGGGCACTTTTCAAATGGAGCAGGTCTAGACCGAACTCCTAATAACATTTACAGAGACCCAACAGTACCACCATGAGTGTACATGTGAGACCATCGAATACACTCTAGGGCAGAGTTAAAGTAACTATTTTCTGTTGCTCTTTTAATCCTTTTCAGGAGTTAAAACTGAACTCTTGTGGGAGTTAAAACACGAATCCCATGTAGAGTCAAATACAACTATTTGTGAACTCTTTCATAGTCTTAACAGTCAACACTTAAAAGTATGTTTTATTTAACACTTATGGAGTTAATTCAAAACACTAAAAAGGTAGGTTTTAGGTGAAAATGACTACAAAAAAACACCCTAACCCATATTGATTACTACAAATTTGTATTTAAGAAATCCATACAGTGTTCAACAATCCATGCTACATGGATAATTACTTGTGTAACATGTTACACTTTGAATAAAGTGCTTTCTTCACTCACTTTCTTCACTTCGCAAACATGTTACAGCAAACATTCACATTTAAAACAAACTGCTATAAGGGCAGCTAAACAGTTGGGAAATTGTGTGGTCAAATGGAAAGACATTTAAAAAAATAAGTAAATAAAAAATAGATTTGGATATTTCAACAAAACTGTAAAAATATTGTCAATACCACATCCCTATGTATTGCATAAACTCTTCAGAGGAAAATGCATAAAGTGCAAACATTGTATAAACAACCTTGTTCACTGTACAGGCGTCTGATAAGATGAAAGACCATAAAGAACTTCTCTGTAATGCAGGATTGTTAACATGAGGTAGACTTTAAACGTGTAATTAAAGTACATAAACATGTACATAAAAAGCAAAGATCAATTCCATATAGATTCCATTAAGCCATAATACAACTCTCTGACACAACATAAACATGTGAATCACACCCATAGGACATTTGGGCATCAAAAGATTTGAAATGTCTTAATCTATCCTTTTCTAGAACCAGTAACTTCCTAGGGATCGTTTCACTTACTTGGAAAGCATGGAAATGGTCATGGAAACAAGTTTCATGCTGAACCAAAACAAAAAAAACTTTACCATCGTGCAAAATGATGAGGTTATTTTGCTGAACACCGGCATGTTTTCATCAGTGCCCGTGCAAACAAAGAGGCCAACACGATATTCAACTCCACACTTTACCCAGTTTGTGAGGTTGACAGTGGCTTGTGATCAATGTGAAGATATGCTGATATATCTTCTGTATATAGTGTTTCAAGTAAACACAGTTTGACTGGACCAGACTCAACTGCTTTTGCCAAGCCAAGCATTCCCAATGATGAGCTACTGCAAACTGGTGTTTCTTCGCAAGTTCTTCACACAAAAAGGGGGATTGGCTTCAAATCTCATAGTCCAGATATGAATGACTGGTCCAAGTTTTTGAATGCATCCTCGGATAGTGGACCATGAAATTATGTTTTGGAATCAAGTTGTTATAATGGGTACAGTTATTTGAAGAGTTGGTGATGTTCAATAATAAGGTACATTAAATACACAGTCATCCCTTCGGTGATAGAGTATAAGAACACTATGTTTATAATGTTCAGCAACAAGAGCAACAAGCGCAGTGCAAATCATCCTCTGATACCAGGTCACCAAATATCAAAGGTATGTTTGTGATCAAACACAGTGTTTGTGAAGCATTTAACCCTATTCCATGTCCTCCACAGTCAAGGTTAATATTTGTTGGCTCGTTTTTCTTTTCCAGATAGCCATAATTAAAAGCATACATCCTATTCAAGCTTTCTTTAGAGATGAAATGTTCAATCAAATATACAAATAGCAATTTCACCTCATATTGACCAACCCCTTCCAAAATATCATGCATGATGTCAACAGCATCATTTTCTGCAATATTGAAATATTGCAATGTATTAAGTACACTCTTTCTCTTGATTATGCTAGTTTGGTAGACATGAACCTCTTAATTTGGCATTAAGAGGTTAATGTCTACCAAACTAGTATAATGTTCATCATTCAGAACTGGTGATCTTAAAGTCAAATCGTCTTCTGAGAAAACTGACTGAGCTGGAGATTTATGAATTAAGCAAAATCTACAGAAATAATTTGCACTAAATGACTCCAAAAACCCAAGAATGCTATGAATACCCAGGTTATCACCAGTAATTTGTGAGTGCCATGTACAGAAACCTCGGCAAATGGAACAGCAACCCCAGTAGTCTCTAATATTTTCAAGTCCCTTACTAAGGGTTGCAGAATTTCATCAATTCTGTATTTCTTAACATCTTGTGCATGGAACAATGATACCAGATGAATGTTCCCCCAAGATGGCGGTGCGCATAGTCGCAGCGGCTGAAAACAATCACTCTCGGTGCTTTTTAAACGTGTTTTTACTTTTATGTTTACTTGTCAGTTGTAGATCTAGTCGCGGGCACCCGTACTACAGCCGACACGAGCTGTTAATAGTCGGATTTCAGTACGAGCAAGCTGTCACAAGTGACTTTGTGCATCTTCCGGAGATACCGGAAGCAGAAACGGGGTTGCCGGTCTGGAATATTCACAAGGCTAAAGAATCGACCGCACAAACCACCACTTCCCAGCATGTTACTCACAAATGCTAGATCCATCGTGAACAAGATAGATGAACTGAATCTATGGATTTCCTCAGACAAACTCATCACAAACTGCTGCATTCTGGTGATCAACGAGACATGGATACATGTCTACCATGGAGCTAACAAGCCGTACGTTATTTTGCTGGGACAGAAATACAAACTCCGGTAAGAGGAAAGGAGGGGGGTTATGTATTTACGTCCACAATAGCTGGTGCACTAACGCCCAGATCACTGACACACACTGTTCCCCTGATTTAGAATACCTCACAATTAAATGCAGGCTGTTTTATCTCCCGCGGGAGTTCTCTGCAGTAATGGTCACCGCCGTTTACATACCAGCAGATGATAATGCTAACACTGCTTTAGGCATTCTACATGGCACTATCAGTAAACAACAGAGTAAACACCCTGATGCTGCCCACATTTTAACCGGGGATTTTAACCACGCAGATCTTAAACTGGTCCTCCCCAAGTTCACACAACACATTAAATGTGCTACAAGGGGAGCTAAAACACTTGACAAAGCCTATTCTAACATTAGTAAAGGTTTCAGGTCCACACCACTACCACACTTAGGACAGTCAGATCACCTATCCATACTACTCACTCCAGCATATACCTCCCTCAGAAGAAAAACTGAAGTCACCTGTAAAGTCAGACTGTAAAGACTTGGCCTGAGGGAGCCTCATCACAGCTGCAGGATTGCTTCGAAAGAACCAACTGGGACATCTTCGAGGACGAGGACAACGTCACAGTCATTAAACAAGTGCGGATGTTCCCCAACCAAAAGCCCTGGTGTACAGGAGTGGTCCGCACTCTCCTCAAAGAACGCAATGCCGCCTTCAGGTCCGGTGACAGTGCACTTTACAGCACTGCAAGAGCCAGTCTGAAGAAAGGCATCAGAGATGCCAAAGCAGCTCACAAGAGGAGGATTGAGGACTACTTCAACAACAACAACCCACGAAGGGCGTGGCAGGGCATCCAGCAGATTACCAACTACAGAGGCAACAGGAGCACCGCTACAGATGGTGACACTTCACTGGCAGAGCAACTCAACTGTTTCTTTGCCCGCTTTGAGGTGAGCACCACCAATGTCGGGGACATCACACCCTCTCCTGTCTGCAACAACAGCCATACGCTCACTGTGCAGGAGCATGAGGTGAGGCGGATGCTCAGTGGAGTAAATCCCAGGAAAGCTGCCGGTCCAGACGGGGTCACAGGGAGGGTACTGAAAGTCTGTGCGTCACAGCTCTCAGCTATCTTCACAAGACTCTTCAACCTGTCCCTGTCCAAAGCCATTGCCTCAAATCTGCTACAATAATTCCCCTACCCAAAAAAACTACCATAAGCAGCTTAAATGACTACAGCCCAGTGGCACTCACACCAGTGATCACCAAGTGCTTTGAGCGGTTGATCCAGCACAGCACATCCTAGCCAGCCTCCCACCTACGTTTGATCCACACCAGTTTGCATACAGAGCAAGAAGGTCTACAGAAGATGCCATCAGCACTGCTGTCCACAGTGCACTGTCCCACCTTGAACACCGGGGGAGCTATGTGAGGATGCTCTTTGTAGACGTCAGCTCTGCATTTAACACTATAATTCCGGGGAGACTTGTCACCAAACTCACCAACCTGGGACTCTCCTCATCCATCTGCCAATGGATTATGGACTTCCTGACCAACCGACCTCAAACAGTGAGAATAGGCCAACACATCTCATCCCAACTCACACTGAGCACTGGCTCCCCCCAGGGCTGTGTATTGAGTCCCCTGCTGTATTCTCTCTACACTTATGACTGCACCCCTACCCACCCTACCAACACCATCGTCAAGTATGCGGACGACACAACCGTTGTTGGTCTCATCTCAGGGGGAGATGAGGCCGCCTATCGGGAGGAAGTCCGCAGACTGGTGGGGTGGTGTAAGGTCAACAATCTCATCCTCAACACTTCCAAAACAAAATAAATAATCATGGACTTTCGAAGGAAAAAGACAGACATGGAGCCGCTCCACATTAACAGGGAATGTGTGGAGAGGGTTCCTGTCTTCAAGTTCCTGGGCACACACATGACAGAGGACCTCTCTTGGACTACCAACACCCACCACATGATCAAGAAGGCCCAGCAGCGACTCCACTTCCTGAGAATACTCAGGAAACACCACCTGGAGGAGAAACTGCTGATGTCCTTCTACCGCTGCTCCATTGAAAGCGTGCTGGTCTACTGCATTTCCACCTGGTATACCAGCTGCTCTGCAGCAGACAAGAAGGCCTTACAAAGGATTATAAATACCGCCCAAAAAATCACCGGCTGTGCCCTGCCTTCCCTGCAGGACATCTTCAGTTCCCGCTGTCTCACCAGATCTGCAAACATTTTGAAAGATCCCTCACACCCCGGTCATCATTTGTTTGCACTGCTGCCCTCCGGCAAACGTTTCATGTTCATCAAATCACGCACAATCGGATTCAAAAACAGTTTTTACCCCACCGCAATACGGACACTGAACACTTCCAGTCACCCTCACACACGGTCATCCTAGAACTTAGAGACTGAGCCCCTCTGAGTGTCGGACTGTATGCACTTTATGCACTTTTCCCATTCTACCTCACTGTCACTTTAAAAACATGCACTGGAGAATGTATGTGGGGAAAATGGGAGGGTAGAGAGGGGGGCTGTCTGTGAAAAGCTGGACATGTATGTTTTGTATTGTCTGATACTATTTTAGAACTATAAGTTAACTTTAATCTATAAGCACCAAGAGGACTGCCATCCAATTTTGTTGTATTCTGTGCAATGACATTAAATAATTATTTTCTATTCTATTCATTAAGGCAGAATTCACCCTGGGGGGACGATTTCTAAGGATGAAGTAAAAAGCTTTATGTATACCTTTTTTTGAACCTAGAGGATTCGCACACTCAAAGTTGTCATAGTACAATTGGATTTGGAGGGCAAACTTATTACTTGAAAACAAAGGATGACTTTTAAAGTAGCTTCCATCACAGAAGTCCTCATATTTGTCACACTGAGTACATGTTTGCATCATCTCACAAATATTTTCATTCTTGAAAATGAACTGTTTCAGGATGGGAATGTACTGTATATGAATTTGTCATTGATTGGAACTCAATCATAGGTTCCAGTTTTGCTATTTCGTCTGGTATCATACCTTACTCCTAGGCACAGTTAAACTGGTTGTACTATATCCCATTTTTCCCTGAAATATTTCATTTGAAGTTGCCATATTCCATTTGTCCATACTTTTAAATAACTCTGCTATGGCTGATCTGGAGTGATTGTTGGCTGGGAGTAAGTTCAATACTTGGTGCTGAATATTAGACTGCAAATCTCCCACAAATTCCTCTAAATTCTCAATCGTAGAAAGAACTACAGTATTTGGTACACCGCTCCCCAAAAGTTTGGCTATAACGGAAGCACACCTATCTTTGCTGTGAGTTTACACTGAAGGGCCTGATTCAATATTTTGGTAGAGGGTGTTTCATCATTTAAGCACTGAGAATTATTGTGCTGTTGGGTGACATGGTCAGAAGGGGTGTCATGAGGCACATGTGTTGTCAGTAGGAGCATGTATCTTAATTAGATGTCTTCTAAATCCAGAATAACTTAAGAATGGCAAGCAACATCCTATTTGACCACATTTTAATCTCAAAATATTCCCAGGATACATTCCATGAATTAGTTTGAGGTGCCTGAAAAAAAATGAACTATCACTAGGATGAAGCACAAAGGAAACATCTCAACATTTTCACTGCATAAGTTAATTACTGCTTGTTCAACAGCTTTGCTCTCAACTCTGACTTTTGGAGTTTCTTTTGTTGTGCCTATATCAATATTGTACAGAGTAGTCTGCAAAAATGTGTACAGATTTCACACTGAAAACAAAGTGGGACTTGAACAGCTCATCAAATGCGCCCAAGGATGAACATGACTGACACGGAAGAAGCTTTCTATCCAAGACTATGTAGAAGTCCCTGTGGCCAGAAGATATGACTGGGGGTTTCCTTCAATGGTCTTGAGGTGATCCTCCAGGCTCTGACATGACTGAAACACAAAGAAAAGCATCTCCATATAAGCCATTAGTTTAAAAAATGTTGCATGAACCACTATATTTAGAATTGGATCGTATTGTCTTGACAAACCTTGTGAAATTGTACCAGATGATCTGCCTCTCCAACACTGATCTTCTTGGGCCGCTTCCTTACAACTGGTTGTCGAGTGAGAAGATACAGCAAGACAAGAGAAGCCATGTCCCTGTCCCACTCTGTAGACAGTGTAAATAACACAATTTATTTAAGAATGTCTGTCTTTACATTTCTACCTTGTGGAGGAACATCCTAAACATCATAGAGCTTCAATGAAGAGCTGCAACAACATGATACACAGCATACAAGATGTAGATGATACTGTCAGACAGGATTGTCTGACAGTAGCTGAAATTAGCTGAAATCACATTTAGTCGTTCCTTTTTGTAGTAAAAAATAATGTCAACATGTTATTTAAATGTATTGTTAATAGTTATTTATTATTAAAAGGAAGAACAAAAGTCTTTGGGGAAATATCAGAAATTATGAGATTTTTTGACAACTCATTACTACACTAATGAAGTATGACTCTTGTAAAACTACCTGGCTCATCAGAAGTGTCAGATTCTTCATTCAGGGCAGATTTCAGCTGTTCCGGAGAGGCGTCTTTCTGAGGGTCCTAGCCTCTCAGATGACCTTGTCTTTAAAACTGGTGTTTCATTTTTCCAGGAACCTGGAAGCAGTCTCTGCTCCAAACATCAACCATAAGTCTTGCAAAATCTAATAAAAAAGGGAAGGTCTACCATTACAATCACTTCAAGTAAATCAAGTATTTTTCACAAATGTTTTTCGAATTCACATTTGTTACCTACCAGTCTCTTAGAAACATTTGAAGTATTTCTGCTGATTGCTGTGGGTCATGGAGCATCTGTTGACGATAGTGGAATGTTTCTCTCATCTTCTGGAAGTCACAGTCAGTGGTGTGGTGAAGAAGAGACATGGCTTCCATACATTCATCTCCTGTTTGCTGTTCATCTAAATGTTCTTGATGATGTGGGACCTCCTTTTGGCTCCACTCTGTTATGGGATGTAGAGGTGGTTTTGGATTGACGTTGTCTTGACACGCCACTCAAGAAAACCTTTGTTGCTCTGAATGTCATAGAAATGTTCCTGAAAATAAAAGAGTACTTCTGGTTGGAGTGCAGACAATTGATGGATCTACTGCATATATGCTGCTTATACACAAATGATCAACAAACCAAAATGTAACTGCCATCATTATTTCACACTACGGCTACAATGCAAACTCACATATCCCTTTTTTGAGTATGGGTCCTTCAAAGATGGAAAGAGCAACACAATCAACAGGACGATTTCCGTGTGAAATTGCGAATAGAGCTGAGTTTAGAAAATACAAAAATGAGCAGATTATGTCTTTACAGTGATATTAACCCAAGAACACATTTAATTTGATCAAAACATAAAATTCTGTATCACTCTTCTGTTGCTTGTTGCTTGCAAGGACAAACAATCAGTGAACTATAAGACAGAACATAAGCAGTTCTGCATTTATTCTTCCTCTGGATATTTTAGTGGTGATAATTAGGGATGTCCGATATTGGCTTTTTTACCGATAACCGATAACCGATATTGTTCAACTCTTAATTTCCGATACCAATATCAACCGATACCGATACCGATATATGCGGCCACGTGAAACCTCCGCTTTACACTCATTGCAATAGGCTTTATGCCGAGCGGAAGTGTGGATTAATAAATAAAAACAAAACAGCGGTAAAAGCTAGCGTGTGAGTCCGGGAGAGGGCTGCTCTCCTCGGACACGTTACTCTGAAGCCCCGGTGACGGTCTGGAAGTGCGGATTAATAAATAAAATAATGTGAGCGCGGTACAGCGGACCTGAACCGGTTGTGATGAGACTGTTTCGCAGAATGCGGAAGTATGTTGCGCATAACCCTTATTGTACTATTCAACGTAGAAACTTTGAAATAATTCCAAACCACCAACATAACTACAGCTACAACTAGCGTCCCACTACACGGCCGCACATGCCCAGGCTTGTTATTGAGACGGCGCGGCGCATTTGATGATGTCATCAAACCACGTCCTCACTTGAAACATAACAGATGTCTGAAATTATTTCAAAATCGATTTCGGTATCGGTTAAAAAACCGATACCGATATTTTCCGATATTGATTTTTTATGCCAATATCGGCCGATAATATCGGTGGGCCGATAATATCGGACATCCCTAGTGATAATCCTAATCCTTTTCTTTTTGGTGATGCAGAGGAACATTTTGTATTTGGTGCACCTCATGTATGTCTTGCCATTGCAGCCCTTATTTCTGCATCTTTCTGCATGTTCATCATCTCTGGCATGTGCCTGGCTCCTAGTCTGCGTACAGATGGCTCTGGTTGTGGGATCCTTGTTTTGGTTGGTGGCTGATACTCTTCCTCACTGTCTTCACTGCTGTCATCAAATGGATGACTATCCCGCAGCTTTTCACCCAGGTGCAGTTTGAAGTCAAGGTACTGCTGGGTGTTCTTAGCTGGTCGATTCAGCGCTTTACTGTCGACTTGTACTGGATCCAAGCATTGATGGCAGTGGCGTAACTATCGACGGTGCACCGGGGCCCAGACGCAGGGGGGGGGGGGGCCCATGAAGGAAGAAAAAAAAAGGACTGGGACCAAAAACTCAGTTCGGGTCGCGCTTGACCTTTTTTTTTTTTTTTTTTCTTTTTTTTGGGCTTTTATTGCCTTTATTATAGGACAGCTGGAGATAGACAGGAAGGGGGGGCAGAGAGAGAGGGGATGACATGCAGCAAAGGGCCGCAGGTTGGATTTGAACCCGGGCCGCTGCAGCAAGGACTCAGCCTCAGTACATGGGTCGCCAGCTCTACCCACTGAGCTATCCGGGCGCCCCGCGCTTGACCTTTAAATAAACAATTGCGCACCCCCCCCCCCGTCAACAATCGCGCAGCACCCCGCCCCGGTCAACAATCGCGGGGGCATATCACCATGTTGTTACGCCACTGATTGATGGCAACTTCAAAGAAATGCATCATCACACATGACGTCCACTTCTTGGTCCTGGTTGACATGCGGTAGAAGCTCAGCATAGGTAGGCAACAGTAGGGTGCAATCGAGGGCCAACAAATGGCACATTTTAATTCCAACAGATCACCTCAGCCGATGATTTCACTGGCAAGTTCCTCCAAACTTCTGGAAGGAGTGTAATCAGTGAAATCATCATCCAAGACACATGGTGTCCCATCACCGATATATGCTGTCAACAGTTTGATATTCTCTCCTATTAAGCATTAGGAATTTTGTGATAAATGTGTGCTGGATGCTGTGACACTCATGGGGTAAGCTGTGATCACTTCAACACTATACATTTGTTAAGTTTAAATTGTGGTTGTGGAAAATAATCTTCAATCTGTGCTTTTCTGAAGTTTATAGTACTGATACTGAGAGATAGAAATAACCTCAATAGTGTAAATGTTTGAGAACATTTTAAATGTTGTTTGTGTTTAAGCAGAAACTTTAGTGAAACTATGACGATATTTTATAAAATCATTGGATCATGACAAAAGATTTTTGTGTGCCAGCAAAATGTAGCAAAGGTTTAGCCTTAGACCAGATGGCCATTTTGTATTTCATTATGAACATTTACTAGAACCCTGCCTACCACAAGGTGTGAGTGTCACAAATTCTGTCAGGTCTGAGCAGTCAGCCGTGTTCTTGGATGATTCTGCTAGTGGGATGTCTGAAATGCACATGATACAGGATAGTTAAAATACTACATTTTATGATTGTTGTTTTGTTATCCACTAGCTCAGAATATCAGACAAACATTAACACTGTTTCTTTCAGAGTCAACATATAAATCTCTCAAAGCATCTCAAAACAAAAAAATAAAACAGAAATTTACAATCATCTTACCAGCATCATTGTAGATGACAAAACACTTCTTTGACTGTTGCAAGTTCTGGAAAGACATCCTCATCCACCTCTATGCCCTGCTCATCTGTGACTTTTAGCGCTGTATTTTCTGGTATGAGAAACTTCTGCTGCATAACAATCAACACTTAATTAACAAAATGATTATTACTTCCCCTTTAATGAATTCCTACAAAACATACATCACTTACCTCCACTGATAAAGTCTGAGAGGCAAACTTCTTCCAGTTTCACATGTTTCTTTATCCCTTCACGTTTTACCTTTACCAACATCTTGACCACTTAAAGAAAAAAAATAACTAACTAACTTTTACCAATAATAAAAGCAACGTGTGGACTGTCACTGTGACACAAGCGTCTTTGTGCTAGCTGTTATTGAACATTATCCAGCTCAACAGTTTGCTTGTTAGCTAGGGTAGGTTTAGCAACTGAGGCGACCGTGTCTCCACTATTTACCTGAAACATAGTCTCTCCAACACCGGAGTCTCGTTGCTGGTTGTTCAGTGAAATTGTAGATAGAACTAAAAACACTGTTAGCTAACGTTAACTAACTTGCAATACGCACAGAAACAGAAGTAATGTAGCCTGGCTACATTATCCTGAACACAAGCTGTCATCAAATTTAGAAAATAAACTCCATAAATCTAACCCTTTCACACTTTTTTATTCAACTCCAGAAATTTGCTGTGTACAAATACATTGAAAATGACTTGAATTTTTTGGGTGTTTTTTTGTTCTCAGAGAATGACCGCAGCTCGGACAGTGGACACCCCTTTCAAGAGGAGCGCTCTGTTCAGCACCCCCCTAACACAGCAGTTAAATGACCAATGAATCCCATCATCAGCATCAGCATCATCATAGAAAATGACCCAGCGATTAGCACCACAACAATCTCACTGCTGCTAATGGGGAGCACTATTTTATAACATTATCATTAGCATGCTTTCAAAATGCAATCAGGAATAAAAATGTATTCCTGAAAACCCAAATGGCCATGAGTTATTAAGAGGTGTTTCGCACACACTCACTCAGTTATCCTCCTATTCCCTGAGAATTGACTGAATACTCCCACCATACTGGTTTTTGTCCTGTTTATGCAATGGTCTGTCATCAAGCCTCCCCCAGCTGGTAAACATTAATGACAGCAATTAAACAATGTTCAAAAAGACACCTTCTTCCACATGGGTAAATTATCATTAAACAAACGGACAACAAAGCCTAACGGGAGCTTAAGGGGATAATAGGCGGTACAGTGTAATTTCCCAATACATTACAAAGGACACCGTTGCAAAGCCTATGCTCTGTGTCAGATGAATTGATGCAGTTTAGCAGCGCGAGGTAATGGATGCCACGGATCCAGATGTGTGCTCTTGTCTGCCAGGAGGACACATCTGCTGAGCTGTTCCGCTTTGAGCATCAGGCTCGGAGGCAGGTAGCTATGGCGACACAGTCATTTCAGCCTATATCGACGTATGTCCCGCGCAAAAGCGGGACATAGACAATGACCTCAGTGTTATGGAAAGACGAAGTGCTAGGATAGTCAAATGCTTGCAAAATGTGGAACCTTAATAAAATGTCTGCTTAATAAGGGGTGAAATGTCACAATATAAACGTAATGATCTTTCTCAATGATGGTCTTTTTAAATCTCACAGGGTGTGCTTGAGGAACATGTCTTGAATGAATGATGGGAACGAAGGAACAATCAACCAATTCCATTATTGTCCTCACTTACACATCATGATCATTTTTTGATTACCATTTATTACAGTTACATTAGCGGTGCAACACGCACATGTACTTGTTCTCTATTCCTCCTGCAAGAGAGACTCAAAGATGACAACTTTTTTGAGTGCAGAATGACCACGCTGTCAGCCACATGGACCTGGTGTTTTTAAAAGCGCCTGGACGGCTGTGATATGGGAGTAGGTCTCGCATCATGCTGCCATACGAAGCCTTTAGTATCCAGGTGTGAAACCTTGCTGCTCTCTCTCTCTCTCTCTCTCTCTCTCTCTCTCTCTCAGCCGTGTGCAACATGCCAGTGTATGTGGGTGAGTGGGAGGTAATTACAGTCATGCAGGTGCAGAAAAAAGATGCGCTCCTGCAGAGATGAAAACATACGTGCACACACACACACTGTAGCCGGGAAAACACACAAACACACACAAACACAGGGAGACAAGTGCCGACAGATCTTGACACACACATGCACAGAGAAACACATACACACACACACACACACACACGGCTGGAAGACAGGCGCCTGCAGATCCTGACACACACACACATACACAGGGACAGACGGATGGGGCACATGCCCCCTTGTTCCAGGGCTGATTATAGGTGTCTATAACGAGCAGTGATGTCATCACCTCCACACAGCTGGCTGCGGGCCTGGGAGACGAGAAATGTCACTACTATCCGTCTCTTAGCAGCCGCCTTCTGTATTTGTCCACGCACGTGCACGCACACACACACACACACGCACGCACGCACACACACACACACACACACACACACACACACACACACACACACACACTATGGGGGGTGAGAAGGGTCACGGGGGACTAGACACACGTACGTACGTTCGTGTGATATTTTACTTAAAGTCCCTCCTACTTGTGTGTACGTACGTACGTCTGTGTGTGATGAGTACAATTCTATGGCGAGTGAACAGTGCCAAACCTAAGCCTAACCAGGAAGAGGCGAAGGAGCAGTCTAACCCTACGCCGCTGTCAGAACGTGTGGAATTTATGCAGACCGCACGTTCGTGCGCACGTGTGACTCCTAAACACACGCGTGTGTACGTACGTCTGCGTGTGCATTCTGCATCATGCACACGCGCGTGCGCACGTGTATCATTATTGTTGTTTTATCTGTTTGTCATTCATTCTTGTTTTATCTCGTCATTCATGTTGTTTTATTTTCGTTTTTATTTTTTTAATCCATTCAGGTGTTATAGGAACATGAATGACAATACAGCTAAAACAAAAAACGATTAATAATGGACTAATATTATTAGCTATTTTAATAGGCCTATTATTATCCTAGTTTCATTGATTGATTACCTGGAAAGGTTCATCTAGTCCATTTAAGGCTACATAAATGACGAAAACAGATAAAACAACAATAATGATACACGTGCGCACAAACGTGCGGTCTGCATGCTGAGTTGTACTCATCACACGCAGACGTATGTACGTACATACATGTGGGACTTTTAGTACATAATCACACGGACGTACGTACGTGTGTCTAGTCCCCCGTGACCTTTCTCACCCCCCACACACACACACACACACACACACGGATGAGGCACATGCCCCCTTGTAGTTATTGTTGTAGCTGTTGTCCATAATGAGCAGTGATGTCACTACTATCCGTCTCTTAGCAGCCGCCTTCTTTCTTTACACACACACACACACACGCACTCCGTTTTTCTTCACATGCAAATGTCTTTTCATGACAGCAGCGGTGCCATTTCAATACGCCAAAACATAGTTGATTGAGTCACTCCAACCCCTCCCCCCATTAAACACAGCCGTCTCTGTAATGACATTAGATGCAAGTGCAAATATTAGCGTAGGAAATCTCCATGGCGTTGCCAGTGTCATTTTCAACAGAAAATACATTTGGTGAAGGTTACAGGCTGCCCCTCCTCGTGATTGAGAGGAACACCGACATGAGCTTTTTTATGGAAAAAAGCTATGCTCCTTCAACAACATTAATACCTCATTATAGAAGGATAGGCCATCATCAGATATCCAGACGGACACTACAAGGGTGGCTGTGATTTCTCCTTTGGGGTAAATTTAGAAATACATTTAGATAGATTTGGTTTCACAGTGTTCCTGGAAAAATCCATAAACAACCAACAAAAATGTTAAAAACAGAAATAAAAATGCAACAAATTCTTGTTTTACTCAAGTTTATTGAACAAAATATCTTACAGTATCTTGGATATACATATATACACATATCTTGTACTGTATAACACCACTGTTGAACGTTGATCTCTGCATTGACGATCATAACACTGTGCCCCCAATGTTTCCAGGAGATACTAATACATGATGGACTCCCAAACACATTATTCATACAAATCTTAAATCTAGAAATCACAAAAAATAAGAATTTATCATTCAAAAGTACTCTCTCCAATACAGAAAGATTCTTCATACAAAACATGTTTTACATTTTTTTTAATATATATATATATATATATATATATATATATATATATATATATATATATATATATATATATATATATATATATATATATATATTTGCCGTTACAATATGCAGGTAATAAACATACCTTCACTTTCCCCAATTATTTCTGTGTGAAAAGTAATACGTGTGGTTTACTTTTAACTCTGCAGGGGAGGACAGATATAAGGACTTATTCTAGAACAAATAAAGAAGTGGCTTCGCCCAGCTGTTGTTGTCTCATCGCTGGTCAGCTCCCGTTGCCTCATTATCAGCAAGCTTCTCAGATAACATACACATCGGTCTTCTCTCCCAGAAGCCAATAGGTTCTCATTTTGCCTTTGCCCTGGAAAAGCACAGAAATCAATAGGTTGATCAGGCCAGATGAAGGAGGGGGGGGGGGGGGGGGGGGGGGATTATACACTTCTGAAGGGGTCACCCTGACAACCAGTCAGGCTGTCAGTCAGTCAGTCAGTCCATCTTAGTAAATGATGGCTAATGCATGTGCATAATCAGGATTGGAATGAATGATGTTATGTATGGCAATCTGTATGAAAGACAAAATGCTAAACATTAAAGACAGAAAGAAAGCACGAACAAACAAAAGAAAGAGAGAGAAAGAACAAACAAACAAACAAAAGAAAGAGACAAAGAAAGAGACAAAGAAAGAAAGAAAGAAAGAAAGAAAGAAAGAAAGAAAGAAAGAAGAGAGAGAGAGAGAGAGAGAGAGAGAGAGAGAGAGAGAGAGAGAGAGAGAGAGAGAAAGAAAGAGAGAGAGAGAGGGAGAGGGAGAGAGAAAGAAAAAAAGATAGAAATAACACGTTTTTTATTTATTCTGCTGGTTATCAGAGTAAACCTCTGATGTCGTCTATCTGTTTTATGGGGTGGTTTTGATGGCCTCCTATACTGTATGTGTGTGTCCTCACCTTCATCTCTATATCCCCTCGTAACTGGAGGTCAAAGTAACCAAACTCGTCCAACACTTCTTTAGTGGCTGAGGATAGGTGAATCCTCAATGCTAGAAGAAGAACACCATATATTGGAAAATAATAACAACAACATTAACAACAACTGTGACAGCGATTCATGTTGTGTCATGTTGTGTCAACTCCCTGATGAATTGAACAAAATGAATTGAGCTGCTACTGCTATGGTTCATTATTATTCAGAGAAAATCAGAGGTCCAAGGCCTCCCCTGAAAAGCAGTGGAAAGCGTTCCACACACACACACACACACACACACACACACACTTGTACACACACACACACTCACACACACGTACACACGTACACACACACACACACACACACACACACACACACACACACACACACACACACACACACTCGTGTATACACACACACACACACACACACACACACACACACACACACACACAATCCCAACTCACAGCAGTGATTTGGGAGTCTGGTCTGGGGTGCTTCCTACTGCTTTATGGCTGGCTATGGGTGCTGTGCTGTAAGTGCTATCAATTATTTATCAGTGGTAGCACAAGACAGGAAGCAACTCAGTACTTAATCAATACATGTGATTAGATGCTCACAAAAGCATCCAAACCACTCACACCAGGACACTGCTGGACCCTGTCACAGCTTGTTAAGAACAACGTTCCATGCCGTATATTCATCACGTGTACAATATTAAGTCTGATTCATAGATTTTTATGTTTCTCCAAGAAATTATGGATGAAAAAACCCTTTTGTGGAGACGATGTGATTGTATTTGTTCGGAGTGTTTGAGCTGATGTTTAAACAAGCTAAAGAATACCAGAATACCAGACATGTTAAATGAATGAATCAGTGAATAAAACAGGATGTTTTAATACTCCAAAAGCACATTCCAAGCCGTCCATCATTGTACTTCTTTTTGCCAGATCCCATGATTGAAAAATATGGGGAAGAATATAATAAAATAGTTCTACAATAACGTCCTTCAAAATGAAATAATGAAATAATTTAAGTTATGTTCAATGAGAACACTGTGAAGTGCAGATTTGACACAGATTTCACAGATGAATACATATATTGAAACTACTAAACAGGAACACGAGCGTCTACGAACGAGAGGGGAAAAGCCATGCATTGGTGTGTATCCCAGTAAATACACTCACCCTCTCCATTGGACTCCATTCTGGATGCCGTGTTGACAGTGTCTCCAAATAAACAATATCTGGGCATTTTCAAACCCACCACACCGGCACAGACAGGTCCTGTAGAGTCAAAAACAAAAACATAGTTCAAATCCTGGTGGAAAAACCATCCGCATCATCATCATTCTGGTCTCATGACTCCGTGTTAGGAGGACCATAAGGTATTGACTGAAGTGAAATTATGCTTGATTTGCGATGATTTGCATATAGCCAGACAATGCTGAGTGCCTACCCACACACACGCGCCATTGAAAAGTCAACCGCGGCTGTATGTCAAGGGTTTGCATAAGACTATAAACACAATCTAAACGGCATGTTGCCGCGCTCTGATTCACACTAAATACCACGAGGGTCGTAGCCCCTGAAAAATAATGGCTATCAGTCTATGTAAAATGTCATCTGTAACTGTAGCAGACATAGCCATACAGTTACCAATCAAGGCGATACCCTCTGTGGCTTGCCAGCTATTTCCCACAAAAATATGTACCCACCTGTATGTATTCCTATTGCTAGCATCACCATAGACCTACCTGTGTGTAAATCCTACTGTTAGCATCACTATAGACCTACCTGTGTGTAAATCCTACTGTTAGCATCACTATAGACCTACCTGTGTGTATTCATATTGTTAGCATCACCCAGTGTTTCCCCTACTATGTATTCAGCAGTGGCGCAGCGCCACTGCTGGAAAATCAGCGCCACTGCAAAAATCTTCACATGATCGGTATTTAGCAACTACAACGTCATCTTGAAATTGCCAAGCGTTAAAGGGGAAATGAACCCAAAAACAACACTATGCTCCCAACACTATATTTCATCACATGAATAAAGTTGATTGTGCTGCCATCAAATGTACTAACTCCATATAAAAAAGAAAAGAATTTAACGGCTACAGTAACGGTGATTTGACGCGTCATCAAATCAGGAAGAAAAATGCAGGACTACAAGTTATGAACGTTCTGAATGTGAATCTTCAGGACAGCAGCCCTCTCGGACACACACACACACAGGGGTTGAAATAAGGCTGTTTTACTCGCCAAATGCGAGTAATTTTTGTATTTGTCGAGTAATTTATGAAGACCACTCGCCACTCTGGCGAGTAATCTAAGAATTCGCCGCGATTGCCGCGGACCCGCCAGCAACGGACCCGCTAGCCGCGGACCCGACCGCGCAGCACCCACCGCCGTCTACAATCGCTGTTAACAGCATGTTACAGCGGTAACAGCATGTGTGTGTCCGAGAGGGCTGCTCTATTCGGACACATTACTATGAAGCCCCGGTGACGGTGTGGGAGTGCGGATGATAATAAAACAGCGGTAACAGCGATTGTAGACGGCGGTGGGTGCTGCGCGGTCGGGTCCGCGGCTAGCGGGTCCGTTGCTGGCGGGTCCGCGGCAATCGCGGCGAATTCTTAGATTACTCGCCAGAGTGGCGAGTGGTCTTCATAAATTACTCGACAAATACAAAAATTACTCGCATTTGGCGAGTAAAACAGCCTTATTTCAACCCCTGTGTGTGTGTGTGTCCGAGAGGGCTGCTGTCCTGAAGATTCACATTCAGAACGTTCATAACTTGTAGTCCTGCATTTTTCTTCCGGTGATTTGATGACGCGTCAAATCACCGTTACTGTAGCCGTTAAATTCTTTTCTTTTTTATATGGAGTTAGTACATTTGATGGCAGCACAATCAACTTTATTCATGTGATGAAATATAGTGTTGGAGCACAGTGTTGTTTTTGGGTTCATTTCCCTTTTAAGACAACATTTTCAATATTTTTTGCCCCAATCAATTTCTACCAATAATGTAAATAAAAGCTTAAAATTAACACAAAAGAAAAACATGAGTAATCCTGTCTAAAATTATAAAATCAAGATTTCTGTTTCTGACCAGTTCAAGGTACGTGCTCCAATATTAAATCTGTTGATGGTATATCATATTTGTCTCAAAATGTCCATTTCTATCCACAAAACTTGCCAGAAGTTATGGTTTAAGGGGTTATTAAAAAAAAAAATCTTCCGGAGGTGAATGCCCCCAGACCCCTGCGCGCCGCCGCGTGCGGCTTGCCTCCGTTACGTAACAGCACCACTGCTGGAAAAATTTCTAGGGGAAACACTGATCACCATAGACCTACCTGTGTGTAAATCCTACTGTTAGCATCACTATAGACCTACCTGTGTGTATTCCTACTCGGAGCCGGAGCTGGTCGTTGGGTCTGTGTCGGATCTTGAATGTTTTGACCTGTTCTAACAAGGCCAGGGACATCCCGGCGATCTCCCTGGCGTGTAGCTTCCCGTTGCGCACAGGGAGCCCCGACACCACCATGTACGCGTCCCCGATGGTCTCCACCTGATGATCATCCGCATTATCATACATAGACAAATAGCATAGCATTTTGTATCCAAATGAGATCTTCGCTCTCCGAGTGCCACGCAGCATATATTGTTTATCGACATAAACATTAGCTACTGCATGTCTCTGCATGATTTTAATACATACATGTAAGTTCAGCCTTGGTTTAATAATTGCAATGGTGGAAGTAGAAGAGACAAGTATTTGTTTACCTTGTATACATCGAAATTATCAATGATGGCATCGAAGCAGGTGTACAGGTCGTTGAGCAGGGTCACGACCTAGAACGAGAGAGAGACGTCAAGAGGTGAAAGAAATAAGTATGTATCGCTGACACAGAATCCGATTCTTTGTTTGGCTTGCGGATGGGAAAAAAGACGGCATTGTTGTTAATACATTTAAACAGTAACAAGAAGCCATCTGCCATCTGATTGGGCATTCACATTAACTCTGGACAGTTCAGTGTGCATGTCCTCTGACGGACGTTGACATTAACATTGTTACAACAGACACCATAGAAAAGGTCATGGCACACTCAGTTCACACTCACTTAAGTTCATTAAGCTGAAGCAGAGAGTGAAGGCGGACAATTTCTATCATTTATTTACTTTCCAAAAGGTTATGTGGCTTAATATTAAGTAGGCCTATTGTTTTGACCGATGCAAAGTAAAGCCAACAGAACAGCAAACATATTGAATACTCCAAAAAACAAGTTTACTCATTTCAATATGTGAAGCATGAAAGTCACTGAAGATAATCCTGGTGTCTGGTCTTTTTCACCCCAACTGGACTCCATCTTTCCTTGTTAAGACTTAACAAGGGGAGACGGGGGGGGGGGGGGGGGGGGGGGTCATTATCACTAAAAGATAAAACACGCTACCAGGATGTTATCCGTGGCGTTTAACATAACTCACGATTGAAGATAAGGCACTGAATGACTCAACTCTGCGTCAATGCCCCCTCCCTTCATTCCGTTGTACTATTTTGAGTTGTAGCCACCGGGTGGGTGGGTTGACAGTGCATGCTATGACACACAAGAGTAGGTAGAAAGCTGAATAAATGCCAGGCATCAACAACAAAGGCAGTGGATCCGCTAAACTGCAAGGCATTCATTACTTTTATTTCATTATATTATTATATTAGACTGCATGCATGCTTGAATAAGAAATAAATTAGACGTGTAGAGGGCTTTTCATTGCTCAGGGAACTCAGGGAAATACCTGTTGAATTGACGAATAGGTTTAATATTATTCAAACGAGCAAAGTGCTGATCATTTGTGTTTTAACTGCCAATACTAATAATAAAGTCTGACCCAATCCATTTGTCACGCATGAAATGGAAATACTGAATATTTATATTACCGTAGTTTGCCAAGTCAAATCATTACAACATAAACTAAAACACAATTATGCTCCTTCGTATTAGTACTGGTTTATACATCAGAAAAGCTGAAAGTTAACTCATGTTTCTGTCTATTAGATCCTGGTTTTCTAATGGGTAATATTCTCACATATAATACCTTACATCTCATTTTATATACACAACCTGTAGCGGTAGTATCATAAAACCCCCTCTTCAAACCTTCTGTTTTCTCTATTGTTACCCCCATGTTATTGTAAGTCACTTTGGACAAAAGCGTCTGCTAAATGCCCTAAATAAATAAATGTGCTCCGTATGAACCACGTATGAACATGTGTCGCTATGGGGTCACACTCTGTCACCACCATGGACTGCTGGGGACGAAAATACACTGGTCTCTTTAATCACTTTCCAATGTCAAATCAGTTATTTCAAAATACCCACCGTACACTGCATGTGTCCTCGTATCAAACCAAATAATAGCTTTCTGGCAGAATTTTCCTCCACTGTCCTCAATCATGATAGGATTATTATGGTAGGTGATTTAATATACCCACATCGATGACCCATCTTACCATTATGCCAGGGAATTCCAAACATTAATGATTCATTCAATCTGGTGCAGCATGTCTCTTGTTCAACTCATTACCAAGGCCACACCCTTGACCTCGAATTTACTCTAGGCCTGACGATAAACTCCCTCTCATTGTAAGGCCTTGTCTCTGATCATAAATGTGTTCTATCCAGGCAACATTTCCAACTCTAACACTAATCAGCAAACAGTATGTTCCAGCATTTTTAATAACCAATCTGCTCTAAAGTTCTCACCTATCTTCGCTGATTTACATAATAGCACAATTTTGACCTGATCAATAATTTCAATAACCAATGTTCCTTGGCAATAGATGCCACTGCCCCGAATACGACCAGGTCGGTACCAGCTGCCAAATCATCCCTGTGGATAAATTATGCTATCCGTAGCTTTAAGCAAGAATGCAGGAGGGCTGAGTGCAGATGGAAAAATACAAAACTGAATGGGCATTTTCTACACATAAAAGAACTTCTGACTTAGCTCAATCAGAAAATCAAGGATGCAAGAACAGCTTACTTCTCAGGCATAATTACCACTAATAAACACAATACCAAGCTCTGTTCACCACAATCAACCAGCTTGTACAACCTGCTCCGGTTGCTGTATTTTTTGTCAACAAAATCAACAGAATCAGATCCAACATTGTTTCCCCGTCCTCCTCGTCTGATTTATCAAGCAGTGTTTTAAATATACTAACCCAATTTGTCCCGATTACCATGCACAGTCTTATAGAGACAATTTCACATCTGCACCTGTCCTCCAGCCAACTCGATATTACGTCCTCGATCAATTTAAGACAGCTAGTATCCAGCCCCTTTTAAAATAACCTGGCCTCGATCCATCCGTTCAGAACAATTTCAGACCGATTTCTAAATGACCTTTAATTTCCAAAAAAACTCAGAAAAACTTGCCGCTGCGGAGTCAATCCTCAGTCCTATTCTTTTTTTCCCTTGGACCAGTTAATCAGTTGCTTTGGGTGTATATCCTACCATTGTTACGTGCACTCCAGATGATTTCAGCAACCTAGCCACTCTCCACAACTAGATGTCATTCAACTTTCTTCAACTAAATTCTGACAAAACTGAGCTTATTATCAGCCCTGAAAATACTACTAATGGCATTCTCCAGTGTATTGGTCCACTTGCCCCCGATAGTGAACCAAACTCTAGGAATCTTGGTGTTATATTTGACCCTTAATTGAAATTCGAACACCATGTCAACAAATTGGTTTAGTCCTGGTTCTTTAAACTCAGAAACATTGCAAAAACCAGCCATTATTATCGGTCTCCGACCCATCTCGAATTACTTCAATTGCCTTAGTCAAGCTGCCCTGGCACTTATTCTGCTTGTACAAAATGCAGCAGCTAGTCTATTAACTAGGACTGGCCATAGATCTCACATCATGTCTATTTTAGCCTCACTACATTGGCTGCCAGTAAAGGTCAGGATCGATTTTATTCTTTTAATTACTTTTAAGGCAATACATAGCTTACTTCCTGCCTACATTTCAGACTTACTAAGCCCTTACACCACCGAGCGGTCACTTAGGTCATCCAACCAAAACCTTTTGGCTATACCACTGTGCTTTTGCTGTTCGGGCACCCAGACTCTGGAACAATCTCCCTCTTCCCATCAGATCAGCCGAGTCTGTCGATTGCTTTAAATTTAAAAAAACACACTTTTCTAGGATTTAATTTCATGGGTGCGCTCTGGTCGGTGACTGGTTGTGCATTGTATGTGCGTTGGATTTGTATGTAATGAATGTAATTTCTTTGTATGTGCTTTGTGTCTGTGTTTTCTTCTTTCTGTATCTTTGCTGATGTAAAGCACTTTGTATTTCTTGATATGCTGCAAAACAAACATTTAAATCCACTTCTTGTGTTGCATTCTTGGTTTTTACCAATACATCCTTGGTTGTTTTACGTCCATGGTTTAAGTGTAGCACTCCAAACATAAAGTAAAACTTTATTTATATAGCACTTTTTTAAGAGGTTACAAAGTAAAAAGGACATGTGTATTTTCTGTTTAAACCTGTTCTGTTTGGGTGACAATCTGTGAACATTTCTGTTATGTTTTTACTAGAATGTCTAAAGTTCTTAAACGGGAAATTCTAACTTTTGTAAAAATATGAGAGGTCTGCTTTCTCCAGCTAGAAACGCTTTTCCAGTGGGTTTTGATATCACCCCTCACACCTTCACCTCACCGTACATAAAAAAACCTGAACCAGCACAAAGTAAGGGCTAATATATTGGCTAATATCAGGGTTCGAAATGGCGACACGCCCGGGTCTAGTAACTTTCCTATCGGGTTAGTAACTCTGTGCACTTGCCAGCCCGTGTGTCTGGCAACTTCACAACCCCTTTGCACGGAGCGTCTTTTACAAGCATTGCGGCCGTCATTGCGAACCTATTTCTGCTATTGTAAACCTCTCTTGCACAGCCTCTGCTCATTTCCACCGGGGACGTGAGCGTCGCGTTACGGCTGCGTCGCGGTCGCCGCTGCTGATCGCTGCCACTCTAGTCAATGAGAGCATTTCCACCGGGCCGCTGCGGAACGTCTCAGCAGCGTCCCAGGAGCGGCGCGCCGCAGCCGCAGCACTATCTTTACGTGGCGTTCTGTTTTTGACGCGAGCCGCTGCTGAACCGTGTCAATTTAAACCCATTTACCCTCCCGATCGAACACGGCCACAAATCGTTGTCGTTTTTAACTAACTTTGTCTATAGACTACAGCACAACACATTAGGACATAACAACAATAAAGACAATTAAACCAGACAAAAAAAGTAAACATTTACTATATACCCTACCAACTCATGGTAGAAGCACACAAATCTCGAAAAAATGATCAAATCAACATCAAATCAAGTTCTGACAGACAAAGCAACTGCAAGTCAACTTCGGAAAGGCAAAGTAACCTTTTATTTGTTTGTTCTATATTGACATCCACAAATGATCGCTGGTCTCCTGATTCTCGCGTGGTCTTGTAGTTCTCGCGTGATCTCGCAAATCCAGCCGCCTCGCAGCGCTATGCGCCCGGTGGGGATTGACGCCGGGCGCCGCGCGTGCGTGCGTGTGTGTGTGAGTGAGTGAGTGTGTGTGAGAGAGAGTGTGTTTGTGAGTGAGTGAGTGAAAGTTAGCCTATACTGATAAAACAATCATGCCTAAAAACACACATAAAAAATAACAATAATAATGTCCATGATGAAATTCTATCTTTTCAGAGCTGAAAGTCCACCAAATGGCTTCTTTTTTATCTTTATTCTGAAAATTGTGATGTGTGATGTGAAAACGTGATGCGCGTGCCTACGACACACATTGATTTGCTTGGTCTAGTAACTTTACACCAGGGCTAGTAACTTTTGAAAGTTACTAGCCCTGTGGTCTAGCTCCTATTTTGGCCGAATTTCAGACACTGCTAATATATTGGGCTAATATATTGTGTTGAGAAGCTGTTGTTACCTGTAGTGGCGTGCTCTCGGCTGACATGGAGGTGAAGCCCACGATGTCGCTGAAGTAGATGGTGACGCTGTCGAAGGCTTCCGCCTGCACCGTCTCCCCTCGCTTCAGCTGCTCCGCGACGGAGCTTTTACACAAAACAAAACACAACATGTAATTTAGTTCACAGTTGAAAGCCATGAATAAGTATGCAGGTTTCCGGTTTCACAACGCAAAATATTATGAATGGTCGTAAATTTGTAAAACAGCAACAATTGCTTATTCCGACAACTAGTAATTGGTTGGAAATTAAGTCTTTCACAAAGGAAAATATGGAAATGCCCCAAACTCGAACAAAATCCAAATTATTAATTGTTTTCATTTTCACAGTTATTATAACTGTATGTTGTATTATGTTGATTTCACCACTTTAGTTCAAACGCACCTAACAGGTGTAATTGGGTCTAAATATTTATTCTTTCCAGATTGCACCCATATGATTATTCTTATTTTGCTGTTAATTATACACATGCGTGTGATACAGAACCCAGTCCACTCCCAACATGTTACAACAGCGCTTTAATTAACCCATTTCTAATAATCATCACCGGGAGAAATGCTAATTATCCCCCAGGCCCCTTTTCTTGTCTGTCTGTAAGTTACAGGGGAACATTTCCACATAAAAAAAGAAAGAGAAATAAATTAGGTTATAGCGGAGGCATCGAGACACACTGTGAAAGAGGTCACTGGAGGTTCCCACTGGGGTTTAAACACTTCAACCCTCCTATCTCTCCTTCCACTTTCCCTATCTCTCCATGATCCCCTTAATGAGATGCTTGCCTGTCACTTCTTTATCAGATGCTCCCTTTTTGCAGCCAAACTCACACAACTGCACACAATGGAGGATATTTGTTCAAAAGAGATTTTAATGCTTTGCATTAACATTGTAGTTAAGTACAGCGCATGACATAAGCCTACTTGAGCTGCACTGGAGATTACCCAATCTTCAATTCAATACATTTTATTTGTCAAATACACAATTATGCTCGACAATATGTAGCAAAGCGCTTAGATCGACTTTTCCTTGATCATAAAACTGAATAGTAAATTAAACTATATATATATATATATAACCTTTAAAATCTCTTTTTCAAGGGAGACCTGTCGAAGATAGCACACCAGTACAAGTACAAGGTTACAAAATGATAGAATAGAGCATGTCAAAACAGACACAGAACAATTAAGGAAAATAGAGCACGATAAACAGACACTAACAGACAAGGGACAACAGATATTACAAAATCCATCTTAGGAATAGCAAATGCACTCTTCAGTTACAGTGGTTATTCCAGTAGTGGGTTCTGGAGGTTATTCCACAACCGGGGCGCAAAATAGGAGAAAGTTGCTCTACCAAGTTCCAGGCAAATCCTGGGTACCCGGTAGAGCAGCCAATATCTAGCTAAATATCTTCACAATATTACGACCATGCATGTTGGACGATAAAGATCAATCATCATCAACAAAAGTGCAACGGTTGTGGTCTTACTGTGGCAGAATTTGGTAGAGAAGGTTCTCCGCTTTTCGTTTCTCCTCTAGGTAGGCCTGCGTGCGTTCCTCCACCAAGTTCTCCAGGTTGTTGGCGTACTGCTCCATTCTGGACAGCAGGTTGTTGAGGATACTGGTGCTGCCTTCCCTGTAAAAACACAAACACTAGCCTTGTGAGACCATCCTGATCGCAAGTTCCTGTTTCTGTCTGCAGATCAGTCTGTTGAAAGCCTTTCCCAAAAATAAAAAAAATGATGGGACCAATCAGTGCTAGGAAGAGGGAGTTACAGTTCATGACAAACAAGGAGCACCCCAGTCTACAGAATTTATAAAACAATTGTGGCACCTGTGGCACCACAGCAATCAAAACTGTTTTATCCGAAATAGACAGAATAACAATGTTAAAAGATTAACGCAAATGTGCACAGGAGGCTTTTCTTCTTGATTGTGACCAATCAAGAAGAATGGACTGGAGAGATCGATTTCAACGGAAGTGTTTCCAGAGGACACTTAAAAGTGATGAACACGTCTGGACACGCTTGTTGTTGCCATGGTTTGTGACTCATGATGTGATTGAAGTCGGCCATCCGTCAGTGGTGTTGGAAAATGAGCTAAAGTAAGGCTACATCCACACTAATATGTTTCGTCTTAAAACAAATAACTTTTGCTACGTTTACGCCTATTGTACACACTACTCTGGCGTTTTAGAACCCCTTAAACAGAGATTATTGAAAACACTGCTGACCAGTTTAATGTTGAATACACCGGGGTTGCGTTTCAGTCTGGACTAGTCTGGACGGGCGGATACAGAGATTTTAGAGAAAGATGACGCAGACATCCACAGTAGTCGCACATCCCTAGTAACTACGCCCGCGAAGGTGAACCCTCCCGGACACCGCTATTAACATATGAACCGCTCCCCCAGAGGAGCAGCACATCCATCCAAAATACTAACAAACATGTTTTCATTTGCTTGCTTTTAAATAAAGTTATGTGCAGTTATACGGTGCATAAATACAATTATCAAAAGTGTTCAATGTCTCCTTCCTGGTTGTTCCGACAACCTTCAGAACCGCTTTGTCCATGCCGTTAATAGGTGGCCCGCTTCGTGCGCGTGCTTGCAAAAATATATATATTTTAAAGGCTGATTATTACTGATTATTATTATATTATCTGTAAAGTAGCACAAGGTTATCAGTGTTTCTGTTATAACACTCTCGCCCTGGAACTCAAACCATTTTCTGATGCCCCAAAAAATAAATCAAAATAATGACATTAAAAGTGCGGCGATTAGTCGACCTTCGGCCTGAAATGGCGAGAGTCGACTAAGAAAATCTTTAGTCGGGGGCAGCCCTAGTGTATAGTGTATAACGTTTAGTATAATTTAGCATTGGACAGACAACATGTAATTATTAACTTAAGTTCCTAGGTTCACCAGTAAGATTAATTGTACAATGTATTATATTATACATAATATAATGTGTATAATATAACATATTTCCACTTGCAACGCAGCAGGCATGGACACACACACAGCAAGGAGTCATATACCAACAAAGCGGATAAAACTATCAAAAGTTTGTTATGTGTCCATATTTCCACTTTCTCCCGGTTCTGAGATCCTACACACACACACACTAGCGCGCGCTGCTAAGGTTAGCGGAGGGGTGATGCGCACAACGTTTAGTGTGATGACACATGACTGGAACTGGGTATCGCCACTGCTTTCCCGAATTGATTGGATTCCGATTTACAAGGTCCCGATTCGATTTCCAAGTCAATATCGATGTGGTTAGGGATATTTCAGTTACAATACCAATTTTCATATCCTTGGATATGAAAGAGATTTTCAGAGAACTGATGCTGAAAATTAGAACCCTCTAACCTGGTACATTAAAAATATTAATGTTTACACTACAAATTAACCTCAAAGCATGTACTTGTTATTTAACATGACCAACACACTACAGCAGTCAGCACAATATAGTGCAAGTTGTGCAACGCTACAGACTCTACAGTCAGTGAGAGTGACCAGATAAGTGTGATAAGGCATATATTAAAAGATTGATCTCAGGATTTTATGACTCGATATCGGATCATTCAAATGAAAATCTTTTTTTTTTAAACCCAGCCCTACGCATGCCTGCTGCACACTAATGCGTAGCACTGTGTAGCATCATGTGGCAGATGCTACAGTACATGCAGAGAGGGAGATGATATAATCCATTATACAGAGAGAAGTTTTCCTCGCGGTTCATCCACCTCAGTGCTCATCAATGGTAGAGAACGTACCGATGATGAAGAGGCCCACTGACCCTAGATGAAGACGAACGCTCCAAGCAGGAAGGTGGACCTCGCCGTGACATCTTGAGAGCCTAATACTCTCGGTGATTGAAAATATAAAGTGCAATTACATGCACATGCTCAAGGTCAACCTTGATTGTCTTGTGAAGGAAATGCTTTTGGCATCAAGCACTTGCGCATTTCGGCATAATAATTAACCTATGAATGTATACATTCATGAATTATATATATATATATATATATATATATATATATATATATATATATATATATATATATATATATATATAAATAATGTATACAAATAGGAATGTAACACCCTTTAGTTACACACACAGTGTAATCCCCAATATTTCTAGTTTAACCATGTTGAGCTATACAGTCTGATTGAGTTTTGTAGATGTAGTTCCTTTATTTCACCAGCAGGGTGCGTATTCCACACATGCAAGCGCCGCTCACGCTCGTAGTTCCTTGTATCCCCTGCTTGTTTTTTTTCTTTCCTTCACTGATGCCGATGAGGACAGACACACTAGCCGAGAAGAGAGCTTGCTAATGTTGATAACTAGACTAAAAGTGGTTAAAACTTTATTTTGTCTTGAGTTATTGATCCGTGAGGTATCCACAACCGTGAGGAGGTTTTTTTGGAGTACCGGACATTACCGTGTTGTTGTGTTTTTGTCGAGGAAAAACTCCGGTGAGTAGCAACAATTAGCGCTTAGCATAGCATGCTAGCGGATGCCGACCACGGCTAATTGCTAACTCATTTCATGAATAAATCCTTAGTATGTGTCGATATGTTTCTGAGAAAATGTTTAAAACCAACCGGAGGTATGTACGAGTGTGTATTTGAGTTGAGAATGTGGTTAATGTTGTATTTCTGTGTGGGAGTTATCAGTGCTAATCGAGCTATATTGCTATTTGCCTCGTGCTATGGCTAAAAGCTAGCTAATGCTAAACAGCTAACCAAGCTGGTTTTGCGAGCTGAAACACGTGCAGCTGTGTGCATTTGGGTTATTGAGGGACAGTAATTCGGTTAATCATTCTTAAACATGATTGATATGTGGTTTAATTCATATTTTATGTGCACTATGCAGTGGTAAAAGCTAAAAAACAGTTAAAAACATTTCATATTACACACTTTTATGTGTGTTGGCTGTTAAAAATTCATTTTATAGCTGTATGATATATTGTCAATGTGAATAGTCAAGTTCATTGATTTAAGATTCAAAAAGAGAATAAATACTGTACAGTTGATTTAGATAAATGTATAAAAAGAGATAAAGAGATTAACAATAGATATAAAACTGCTGCTCTATGCAGGTTGGTTTTTATTTTGGTGTATGAACCGATTCTGATGGCGAGCCAGAGCCCAAACCCGAGGAACGTGGAGCAGGACACCGGCTTACATGCGTGGAGGGTGTGACGTCGGAACAGCTCATCGTGTATCTGGAGAAAGCATCTATCACATCATACAGATAAGACACAAAAATCACACTACCCGGGTAGATGAACAATTACATGAACAATTGCACCACCATACATTAAAGGACTAATACACACACTGTGGACACTGACTAAATTTGACATTTGACTATTTTTGGACTTTATTGGACTTTGTTTGTTTATTATTTTGGGCCCATTATTTTGTTGCACTTTGAACCATATTTCCATTATTTCATTTGTACTTTGAACAATATTTTTTCTATTTCATTTGCACTTTAAACAACATTTTTGTGAGTTGTAAATTTGTTTATGCTGTTGGTTACAACTGAAGTTGTTAAAGGGTAAATTACAGGTTTACAGGTTGAATTTGCTGGGTTTTTGATACATAGAGAAAAATACTAATCCAGTCATAGCTGAACAGATTCAGTGTCGGTATTAAGAGTGGCTTTCCTGCCAATAAAGAATCATTTTGTTACTCTTCTAAACTGTGGTCCACGTCATTTAAATCCTCCTTGAGCGAAACTATTTCTTCTGATTTTGGCCTAACCTTAAAAGTACATGATAGTCACCTTAGCCCATGTACTGTAGACATGTGTTACAGGAATATAATATATTAGTAATAATATATATTTTTTATTTACAAAATAATACGAAACAAAAACAAATAATTCAAACACTGTTGGTTGAAATAACCCAATGTGATACGCACGGGTCCAAGTACCAAAACAAGCAATACTTGTCAGCGGGAGAACGATGACAAACTAGCTAGCGGAGTGTGGTGCGTGCATGTGGCCAGGAGGTCAGCTATTCACGGCGGGTGAAGTAGTCGGGTAACCTCACACAAGTCGGGTGAAGCCTGAGCCGTTTGCAGCCTGAAGACCTCCCTTGTTTCCCTGCCTTCAGACCCCCACCCCCCCGACACACACACGCGCACCAAAAATAACAAACCATCCGTCATGTCGTGTCAACAACATGCATTTGGCTAATGAAAATAGCGGGGAGCCGGGGGGAACTTTTTCGCACGCAGTGTGTCGGCGCATCCTTGAGTACATCTGAGGATATCAATCATACAGGGGGGCCGTGCCACTCCAAGTCACTAGCACATGGACGCTATACATCGCTGGTCTCCACACACACGCGCACACACACACACACACACACTTTTTTGAGTGTTTGATGCGAAACGTGTGGGAGGTGCGTGTTGTGTTCCAGACAGGAGAGGAGACACTGGAGCAGGTACCCTCGCCGGGAGAGAGGTGGGAGGAGACACGCTAAACCAGTGATACCCAAGGAGCCGGCGGAGAACCCATGGAGAGGTGACACTGAGCTGACCATCGACATTAATTTATGGATTTCTGCTATCATCGGGAGAGACCGGTGGAACACAAACTTTATCGGAGGTTTCTCCGAGGCCGGGGAGGCAAAGCCCAGGATCTATTTCTTTTTGGCGTAAACCGCCGTTGACTTGTGTTCACTTGGGGGGGTGGGGGGGCGGACCACCCACAGAGCCAGGTTACCACATATGGTGGAGAATGCAGGCAGCTCGACACCGCTAGTACCCCAGTGAACGCCGGACCGCAGATGCAAGAACCCCGACGGAGCCAACGGAGCCGTGGCCGCGGGGTTGTCCCACCCTGCCTGGTACCCCAGAGCCTCCCCCAGGCACCCCAGACACGGTGACCGCCACAGAGAAGTCCACCCCACCCGGAGAGGCGGAGAGCTCCCCACTCACCGAGTTCTCTGACTTTCCCATGGCCAGGGTGGGCTCAGACCGGCTCGGCCCACCCAACTGCAGGACGACGCCCTGAAGCATGCCTGGAGCCACGTCCTCGCCCATGATGGCCAGGCACGGGAGTCGTGAGTAACCTACCTCACCCACACTTCAGCACCAGGGCGGGCCTGCTCTACCAGGTAGTAGAGAGGGGGGGGGGGAGTTGCGACTGAGCAGTTGGTGGTGCCCCACCCCTACGTAAGCAAGGTACTTTACATGGCCCATTCCCATGTACTAGGGGCCCACCTAGGCATGGACAAAACTAGGGACAGAATCCTAGACCGGTTTAACCAGCCCAGAGTTAAGAGGGAGGTCACCCAGTATTGTCAGGCCTGCCCGGAGTGCCAATGCACCGCACCGAGACCCTCGACCTGAAATCCCTTGGTGCTGATGCCCATTATTGAGGTGCTGTTCGACCGGCTAGCGTTAGACATTGTGGGACCTCTCCCTAAGACCAGCTGGGGCCATTGATACATCTTAGTCATGGTGGACTATGCCACCCGTTATCCCAAAGCCCTACCCCTCCGCACCGCCACCGCTAAAGCAGTAGGGAGCTCATGCTGCTGTTCAGTCGGGTGGAGATAGCCCAGGAAATACTAACAGATCAGAGATCCTGTTTTATGTTGCGTGTGCTAAAAGAACTTCTTAGTCTCCTTCAGGTCAAGCAACTGAGGACCTCGGTATACCACCCCCAGATGGACGGGCTCGTCAAGAGGTTCAATAAAACCCTCAAGCAGATGCTCAAGAAGGCAATGGAGATCGACGGGAAGAACTGGGACCAGCTCCTCCCCCATGTCCTCTTTGCAGTCCGTGAGGTACCCCAAGCCTCCACAGGGTTCTCCCCCTTCGAGCTACTATATGGCTGGAAACAGAGAGGACTCCTCGACCTCGCCAAGGATGCTTGGGAGAGCCAACCCTCCCCACATCGCACCCTGGTGGACCACGTGGAACAGGTGCGGGATCGCCTGGCGCAGATCTGGCCTATAGTCCGGGGACACCTCCAACAGGCCTAGCAGGCCCAGGCTTGGGTCTACAACCGCGGTGCCCAACTGCGCGTCTTCTAACCCGGGGACCTGGTCCTGGTCCTCATACCGACTGCCGAGTGCAAGTTCCTGGCCAAGTGGCAGGGGCCGTATGAGGTGGTCGAATGGGTGGGCAAGGTACCACTACCGGGTACCACAGCCGGGGAGGCGTAAGGCCACCCAGTTGTACCATGTGAACCTGCTGAAACAGTGGCGAGCCCTGTCACCCCCACCAGTCCTGATCCCCCTGGTTCTAACCGCCCGGCGCGGTGTGCCCAATGATCCGGTTGGAGACGACCTCAGCCCCACCCAGAAACAGGATATCAGCGAAATCGTCCTGCAGCACCAGGATGTCTTCTCGGAGGAGCCCGGGAGAACCACGGTGGCTCAGCACAACATCAAGACGGCGCCGGGCGCCTTGGTGTGCATCCCACCCTACCGGATCCCGGAAGCCCGTCAGACCGCCATCCGAGAAGAGGTCGCCAAGATGCTCCAGCTCCGCTGGGCTGGATTTTACGCTACCCTTTGTAGTACATACCGATGCCTCAGAGGTGGGCCTTGGAGCGGTGCTGTCCCAGGTCCAGGCCGGAGAGGAACACCCGGTGACCTACATAAGCCGGAAGCTTATTTGATTTATGGATTGCTGCTATCATCGAGAGAGACCGGTGGAACACGAACGTTATCGGAGGCCGGGGAGGCTAAACCTTTCGTAGCTTTCTGTTGGGCAAAGCCCAGGATCTATTTCTTTTTGGTTAATAAAAGTGCTGCATCGGCTTAAACCGTCCGTTGACTTGTGTTCACTTGGGGGGGTGGGAGGCGGACCACCCACAGAGGCGGACCACACATTACTGTCTACATGTGTATGTATACATATACAGTGTTGTGCAGCTTAACTACATTTCTCAGTAGCATGGTGGTAGCGTGGCTGTTTTCTGAATCAAATAGTTTTTTTTGTAGCGAAGCTCTTTTATTGATCAAGTAGTGCCATAGCATCCACACAAGCTACATTTTCCAAAGCATTTCTGAAGCTCAAGCCTGCGGCGCTTTCGCTGCGGTTGGAAATAAAACGACTAAGGATCAGTAAGTGATGCCACGCCCATCGCCATACACGGACCTGGATGTGTAGCCAATAGAAGCATTTCCGTTTGACACCGACATTACGTATCGATCCTTGGGCCGATACATGCAACTCATCTACCGCAAGGGAATACAGACACATGACGCGAGCTTGAGTTTACTTAATGGAACGAGATGGCAGAGGAGGTTGAGGAGGATGGAGAGGAATTGATCCCGAGGGAGTCACCGTGACCGTACCTCGATAAATAGCATTGACTTGGAATGAAAATGTAAAAATGTAAGGTTCAATGTAAAAAAAAACAATGCTACATTTCTCTGGGGGGTAGCTTCAGTGTAGTGAAGCTTCATTTAAGGTTGAGTAACTGGTACCTTAGCTCACAACACTTTCCAAGTAGCTTGCCCAACACAGCACATACAGTAATAATCGATCTATTCGTCTATCTATATGAGCGGGGGCGTGTCTACGGGGAGGCTGGGGGAGGCAGTGCCTCCCCTAGGAAAAGCCCTGCCTCCCCTGCGAAATTATCTCTCCATGATCTAATGATAACTTAGATAAGAAAAATGTTCGCTATTTTTCCGCTAATTCTAACCTAAGGTGATGTATTGTGTGCTCTCCTTCAGATCGAGGTTCATAACCGGAACGTTCATTTAAAAACGTATTGCTTTTCTATTGGTCGTTTTGAGTGGGGGTGTGTCTGTCTGCTGGCGCTACAACCAGAGTCCGCAGCAGGCAGAGTTCAACGTGCACTCAGACGATAGATCTTGAATCTGCCGGCAGCTCGTTAAACGCTCACTGCTCAAAACCTTGTTATTTTCTCATTTTATACTAGTGTGTTCTTATAAGCTTTACCTGAAAGTAGTTTAGTTGAACAGTTAAGTTCTGTGTTTTTGGTCATTTTAGCAGGCTATTAATTTGTTGGGTAGCTCAACAAAGTTGGTCAACTTCAGGCTGCTTAGTTGCTAGTAGTCGCTAGTCACCGAAGGTGGTAGCCTACTCGGCTACCCCTAAGCAGCTCGCGTAGCCTACCACGGGTGCTACGCGTGTCACAGTTTGGAAATCCCTGGCCAAGGCTAATTTACAAAGCATTTTAGATCTAAAAGTAGGCCTAGCATCTACGCCTGGGACAGCTTAGAAGAAGAGACAAATTGATTTACCCAAACTGACTTCACATTTGTCAAAAAACTCTCTCGTCCTTCCCGGTAGCCTTCTCGTCTTCTCACAGGCCTGTCACTCATCAAGTTACCTCATCACCGTGAACATTGCGAGGTCGTGCATGAATATTGACGTCATCCACAGTAGAGCCCGACCGATATATCGGCGGGCCGATATTATTGGCCGATATTAGGCATTTTCCAAACTATCGGTATCGGCATTTATAATGGCCGATAAATGAATATTTAAAAAAACGGACGAAACCCCCTTCAACCATGTTATAACGCCACAAACCCTACAACCGGCTGATCCAGCCAGAGTCGGGCAGAGCGAACGAGTTATCCACGACCGCGAGCAACATGAGCAGCAAAAGCGGCCGGCAGTCCTTCATTTTCAATGAGCGCTGCCAACGAGGAGCGGCCGGTGCCCGCGGCGGCGGCAGCGGGTGCCGCGGCGGCGGCAGCGAGCGCCGCGCCGCCAGCGTCCAGCGCGACGCGGAGAGTTGAAATTAGTTTAACTTTATGCAAATGAGCGGCGTCGGTGCGAAGCAGCAACCCGCTACACTTCACGCCACTGTCCTATTTCACAGCGTTGCCGCGCATCAAGTGCCGCCGAAAAGGCGCTTTTTTTCTTTTCTTTAGTTTTCCGTCTGCTCTGGAGACGACTATATTCCTATGGGTGCTACGGGCGGCACTTATGTCATAGATGCGCTGCGGCGGCAGTGTGTTTTGCACTTTATAATGCTTTATCTCCATTTCTGTTTTGATGACTAAATAATAAACAGGGGAAACGTGTAAATTGTTATTTGAACATGCTTGTCACGCCGGCCTGCCGAATAGCTCTACTACAAACTTGATATTGCAATGGGCGGAACCGAACTTGATGCCTGCAGTGCTGCTTGAAGCCCCGCCCCCCTGGCGACAGCAGCCAGTGGCCAGCGGCCGGAGCGCCCCCTGCTGCTCATGTCGCTCGCGGTGTGACCCATCAGTGAAGTGTGTTCACTGCATTATCCTATTATTTTAGCGAGGACTCATAAATAACTACATATAACTAATGTTATGGAAATCTGTTTATGTTTTGTTACGTGTTTCTGGAATTTCTTTTTAAAATACATATATCGGCCGATATATCGGAATATCGGCTTTTTAAATCATCAAATATTTGTATCGGTATCGGCCTTAAAAATCCCATATCGGTCGGGCTCTAATCCACAGCAACGGAAACTCAAGCTGATTTTAAGAGTCGACACTTTTCCTTACTAAGCCTAGTCAAGTCAAGTCAAGTTTACAGAGGTCATTCAATGTGCTTTACATAAACAAAACACAAACAATAATATCAGATGAGCATAGATGGGCAAAGAGTAATAGCCTAATAATAATAATAAAGATCAATAAAGAATAATTAACAAGAAACATAAGCCTATCTGAGAGACTTTGTGAATAAGTCTTAAGAAAAAACTTCTAACCTTTAAATGATCAAAACCAAAATTCCTTACACTTGTGCGCATCACACAGGCCCAGCTCATCATAGGCTACATAGAGAGCTTAATTTTGGACCGATTTATCAATTGTTTATGTTGCCACCCCAAACAAGCCAAATGCCCCCCCAAACATGACATCCTGGTAACCCCTCTGTATATGAGAGACGTGTGGAGAGGTTGTCGAAATGCATGTCAACTGCAGACATTTGTTTAACGTCTGAGCTTTCGGCAGACTGTAAAAGTTTGTGTCATTACTGAAGACGGACAGGTAGCACAACAAGGAAGTAAGTCTACTGTTGTTCTTGGATACACAGCAAAGACCAGATTAAGACCAGCTATTACAGACTCCTCATTCACCGAGAAGGTAATGAAAGGGAACGTCTTGAACTTGGCCTTTTTTTTTTTATCACAATGAATATGAGCCTCATCTAGCTCTTTAGTGACTATACTGACCGGAGACTAGGGTGTCCATTTTTTTAAAACAAGCATGTATGTACTGTATGTGTGTGTGTGTATGTGTATGTGTGTGTGTGTGTGTGTGTGTGTGTGTGTGTGTGCACGCGCGCATGTGTTCTAGTGTGATTTCAGAGCTTTCAGAGCTGCCAAGCACTCAGGGCTTGCTGCTGCAACAGCCATAAAAATACGAAACAAAACATGAATAATTCATGAGCTCATTGGACGCAATATCAAAAATGTGCACTCACACACAACTGAGATGACAACGGAAGGGTTAGTGGGGGGGGGGGGGGGGGGCGGGTTCCAGAGCTGTCTGTCAACAATCACAAACGGCCTTTTATCTAAAATCGTCTCAGTGATTCCCCCGACATGTCACCTCGTTTTTGTTGCGTGTTTCTGTTTTAAACTCCTTTAAAGTGTGAACGCTGGTGCGAGTGCTGGCAGTGAGGTGTCACTTGTTGAGTTAGGTGCATAATTAGGGAAGAATCTGAAGCATTCATTCAAAGCTTGCCTAAAGAGAGTGGACAAAGTGGAAAACAAGCCAACAACAAGCTAACAAGCTACATTCATAATCTCACCCAGGAGGCAGTCTCTCGAGTCAATGCTATTACTACTAATGTGACATTTAGAAACCCATATTAGGTCATGTCAGTTATCACTATAGAAAACACACAAATCCTGGGCCGATCCCTGGCCTTCAGCAATTTTTCCGCAGAGCCGGAGTTGTTGTTGCAGACCGCAAGTGTTTTTCACAACATGCGTATGAAGCAGTACTCTCATACTCTTATATTAGAAAATAGCCGAGCGTGACAGCACCCCTTTAAGTAGGATGAAGTTGCTGGCGCACTTAAAACAAGTGACCACAGTCTTCATTTCTTGGCAGGTTGCTCACTTGTTGAGTTTGGTGATGTAGATCTTAATGTGGCTGAAGTCGGGACGTTCGGCCGGGTCTTCGGCCCAGCAGTCATCCATGAGAAAGGTCAGCTCCTCGCAGTGGTGGCTGTTATTTGTGGTGGGCCGGAAGAATGGCTTCTGGCCGTTACGCACCTTCTGGACGATCTCTGTCAGGGGAGTAGGAGACACTGGTGTTTAAAGATGGAGACTGAGAGAGACAGAGCCAGAGAGAGAGAGAGAGAGAGAGAGAGAGAGAGCCTACAGTGCTGTGGTCTTGATTGGGAGCTAAGCTGTGTTGTTGTGATGTTGATTTAAATAGTGTTGGACAGGACACATAATGCATTAAATCAACATCACGACAACACAGCTTAGATCCAGCATTGTGGATTGTACGTTGAAAGACACATTTTCACGGTCATTTATTTAAAAAAGCAGGTCTACTCATTTAAAATCAACTCCATCAACTGTCACTCAAGTAAAGGTTGGCAAACTAAGTTGCCTTCGATTTCATTTCAACTTTGCTGTTTCATTACATAGTTAAAGCAGCTTAGGCACAAACGTTATTTTGGGTCTTGAAGAGACATTGTTCTCTATTGCTTTTATTTATTTATTTTTTTACAGTTGGGCCAAGTTAGGTTGTATACTGTATAAGTTATTATGTTAAACCTTGCAGGCAGTGGTGGTGTTTGGTGATTCAATTATCTTATTATCTGCCCGGCAACTGAGCAGAAGACCACAGGAGTCACGCTAAGCTTCTGAGGGAACTGCATGTGCTTCTCCACGGGTACACCAGTAAGACACAACTGCCTACACCTCTGCCATGAGCTGCTATTGCATTTTCTCCCCCCACCCTCCCCCACAAGCTATGGCAAGCGGCTTATGTCAATATCAGAGGCCTATACACCCTGCCAGTGTTTTGCACCTCACCTCCCACTATCCTTAACAACTACCCTCTCTAGTTGCAAACTGTTCAATTGGATGACTGCACCAACAGGTTCAAGACAATGTACAGTTTCAACTGAAGTACAATTTAGTTCAAACCATGCTGCCACTGTAAAGCCCTTTCACTTCGTCTTTCACATCTTTGTTCCCTTTGCTTGCTTCGGGTCTTCGTTTTATTACTCTTTCTTTGATTACATTTAAAGGAACTATATGTAGGATTGCGACCTCTCTGGCCAAAACTGTTATTGCAACCACGTTGTAAATACTGTACAGCGTGGTACTCCCCCCCCCCCCCCCCCCCCCCCCCCCCCCCCAGAGTAGCGGTTGCCAGATTCCCCGTTCCCGGATTACTCAACACAACACTGCGTCTACTAGAAGGAGCAACCATGACAAGTGTTTTACATACTGTTCTTTGCTTTTATTTAGGTAAAGAACATAGAATTGCCTCTGTGTATGAAGTGTGCTATACAAATACACTTGCCTTGCATAGATCCCTGATAATATTGACCAACTGCATCACCGTCACCGGGGCTTCATAGTAATGTGTCCGAATAGAGCAGCCCTCTCGGACACACACACATGCTGTTACCGCTGTTTTATTATCATCCACACTTCCAGACCATCACCGGGGCTTCATAGTAATGTGTCCGAGGAGAGCAGCCCTCTCGGACACACACACATGCTGTTACCGCTGTTTTATTAGCATCCACACTCCCACACCGTCACCGGGGCTTCATAGTAATGTGTCCGAATAGAGTAGCCCTGTCGGACACACACGCCAGCTCTGACCGCTGTTTTATTATCATCCACACTGCAGTCGGTGTGCAGTAAATGGCCCCTCAATGGTGTGAAATCCTTACATACAGTCATTGAGCAAACGATACTGACTTCGTGAAAACGCCCATGAGGCAACGACGCAATGATTCGCTTCAAACATGTTTTTCTAGCAAAAACTGAATAATGGCGATAAGCCAAATATAATTCTAAAGATATACTGCAATAGCTCACTCCAGTGGAAACATGGACCATTTTCATTACCCAACTAAAATATATTTGGTAGGCTAATAGTGCAATGTAAACATGTTCACGAATGCATTTAGTAACGTCAGACATTTCTGACCCGAAACATTTGTAGCTGCAGCCTTCCTTATACAGTAAATGGCTGCAGCTCAGCCTATCTGGCAACCCGGATTGCGACACAGTACTGACTTCGCGATTGGACGCTAGGCAGAAGGTGGAGCAACAGACCAAAACACAAAATGTAAACAAAACAGTTTTCCTGGCACAGAAATATTGCGTTTGAAATTAAATATTCTGGCTGGACTACTATTATGTCTGACATAAATACTTGAAATTAACATGATTCCTCAATGTCTATTGACATATTAGGGTCATTTTATGATTACTTTGAGTACATTTCTTACATATAGCTCCTTTAACTAATTGTGTTATTCATGATAATAAGTATATTTGTAGGATATCTGCTAGAAATAATAACAGCAATACCAACATCAATGATACCGCCACTACAATGACTATTACTACAAATAATAATAATAATAATAATAATAATAATATCACTATCAACTGTATCAATATTTTTCCACTCAATAAACAACAAATATCCTTTTATTTGGTTTTAGATATGAATCTATTTATCCAGTCAGTGTGTTATCACAGCATGTGAATAAGAGGCCAATCTAATGAGAGCTATTCCACAGTGCTAGTAAGCTTAGAGACTCAGAAAGATTGAGGTGCAGTTATATTACCGCCATGTTGTTTAGTTTTGATTGCAAGCTGCACTGCAATACACAGTTTTCTTTCAAATTCCCATAGCTACTGCCTGTAAGGGGAATCAGGATTTAAATTGTAGGTGGGTCACTTACTTAATTGTAAGTAGGCCAAATTATTTGAGATTGAGCTGGCATTGCGTACATTTACTTTAAATAGGATAATACGCTGATTAAGGTAATAATGTGTAGCCCTTCATTCGACAAACAGCCCAACTAAAGCCCTGTAACCACGCACACCAACAACAACTACGCCACTGTAGCGCAGTAGTGAGTTCTGCGTATACAGCGAATAGGCCAGTTAAGATCTGAATTGAATTGAACCGACAATGACACATTGTAGGTTTGCTGTCCTGTATAATTATGAGGTATTACACATCTCCAAGCGCTAGCTGTGGCTGACTAATGGCAATACAGAAAAAGACAGAAACGTTGTCACGATCCTGCCGCCATAGCCCCATTCACTACTGTCAGTCGGTAGTCACCTGTGTTGATTACTCATTACTACATAGGATATTACTACTTTAAGTTCCCCACTTTCTGCCCCTGCTTGTCGGTTCCTTTTGTTTCTGTCATTGTTTATGTCTGGCCAGGGCCCAGTTATCAAGCCTCCTAGGGATACTCCTAGGAATTTGCAGTTAAAGTACTTGTATGACTAAAAGTACTCACAGCTCAAAGGACCTGGGGGGGAGTGACCAGTCTTCAGATAAAAAACATTTAACGATACAATGATTATTTTACAGCTATTTTCCACCTTCTGGCAACTGTCAACTGATTGGAGTCCTCAGCACTCCTAACTTTCTCTGAGTTATGAATGATCTCAGGACGCAGGAGTGTAGATAACTTGCTTTTATTCCTAAAAGTAGGAGTAGGGCCATAATGACACAACTCTCCGATTTCCTACTCTGAGAGGCTTTGATAACTACAGGTCCTGGTCTGCTTTGGGTTCCTTGCCTGGTAGTCCGAAGTTTTTTTCTGCTGCAAGCCTTACAAAGATAATCAGTGATGAGACTGCAGCTCAAGGGGTCAGGGTTTGTTCAAAAACAGTTGTTCCCTTGTTTATGCCGTGTGTGTCCCACCATGTTAGCTAATGCCATAGTAGTCTGGTGCCACAGGACAGCAGGCATGTTTACCTTTGGGGCTGAGGTCCATGCCTTCCACATAAAAGGGCCCGTTTCTCAGAGCTATTTCCTGGAGTATGATGCCAAAACTGTACACATCACCCTTCTGGGTTCCCTGGGGAGGGTGGCGGTCGTATATCAGTAGCTCCGGGGCCGTCCACAGCTTCTCTGGAAACACATACACACATACAGATTACACATACACACATACAAACACACAAACACATACACACACAGGGCCCTATTTTAACGATCTGAAACGCATGGTCTGAAGCGCGCGGTGCAGGTGCATACAGGGCGTGTCCCAATCCACTTTTGCTAGTTTAACGGCGGAAAAATGGTCGCAGCGCAAGGCGCACGGCCCAAAAGGGTTGTACTTAATCTCTTCATTAATCATGGGTGTGTTTTGGGCGTCACATGCAATAAACCAATCACAGTGTCATCTCCCATTCCCTGGTGGATTGCTATTATGACGGCGGATTTGCCAGGCGGGAAGAAGGAACGATGTTCAGGCGAAGAGATGGATCTGCACGTGCGCAAAGTGAAAGCGCGCGAGCAGACCATCTACGGAACAAGCAGTACAATGTGTACAAAACACGCAGGCTTCTTGCAAAAATAATTTATTTTAACAAATTGTTTATAACACCTGCAATAAAGTCCTTCTATAAATTGTGTGTTGAACTGTAAATGCCATGCAGCTCTGCTGGCTGAAGATCCTCAGGCCGGACCCAGTTGGCTGGAGCAGGGGGTAGATGTGGACATTATGACATGTATTTTTTAAGAAATATCTTGATGTACACAATTATAATCTTTCACATTTTAATCTTTTTTATTTTTAATGGTTTGCATGTTTGTGTGCTGCTGCGCCTCCCTGTGTGTAACAAGCAGAGTGTAAGAGCATTGTGCACTAACGCACCCTTAAACTAACAGTGAGACCCCACGCCGTTGACTTTCTACGAGGTTTCTGTTGGTCAATGGCGCAATGGCTTTCAGTTGCCTTAAGATAGCAATATGCTAACAATATGCATCTGAAGAGCATCTGAAATGCATCGTCTGAAGCGTATTTCAACAACGTGGGTGCAGGGTGGAAACGAGAACTGTCGGTCCGAAACTAGCAGAGATTCTGTGTTGCGCTTGGCGCCACTCTGCGCCGGGTGTAACATAGGGCCCACACACACACACGATCAAGACACACAGACGCAAACACACACACACACACACACAACACACGTGCATATGTGAACATATTTATACAATCTCAAGAGCTTAAGTCGACTTACTTGCATAAAGTGCATGTGAGTCATCATTTTCACAGGAAGAGCGGAAGCTAGCCAAGCCATAATCCGTGATTTTCAAAACAAATCGACTGTCCACCACGCAATTGGATGACTTCAGATTTCCGTGGCAGCCTATGTAGCTGTTGTGCAGATAGTTCATACCCTTGTACAGAGGAGGAGAATTTTAATGAAGCGGTAACACACTGCATTAATTTTTTCCAGCAGTAACCCATGAAAGTGTACACACACAAGCACACATACGCGCACACACAAACACACACGTGACGACACAGCTGGAGAAGAGACAAGTGAAAGTGTGCAGGTTATTACATTTAGTGTTTAATCATTTGTGTGAACGTTTCTCACCAGAGCTTTACAATTCAGTTATCATTGTGGTGGTGATTGCACTGCCGTGTCATGCTCGTGGTTTAATATAAGGTTTACCCAAGAGACAAATGTCTTGGCAAAAAGGGCTGCTTTGAAAAGGCAGACTAAACATGTTTTTTTTTTTACCAAGACCAATTAAATTCAACTTCAAGCGCTTTTAAGGATGTTCCTGTCCAGCGTTTTGAACATGCTTGTGTTAAAAATGACAACAATTTATAACACTTTTTTTTCATAACTCATCCTTTTGATCCTATTGATTCTTCTCTCATTTTCTCTATTCAATGTCAACTTGGGAGAAAAAATGTACAAAATTCCTAAGAACAATATTTGAGGCGCAATTCAATTCAAGCCATCTCATCTGCATTTAGTTTGCAAGTATTACCTTACACCTAATTCACTATTAGTACAGGAACTCTTCCTGGACGCATGTCTGAACGTATGCACTGATCTAGTCTACCACGATAGTTGCAGTTTCTGTGCCCTGGGTGTGAGTGTGCGTACCTTCACAATGTCATTTATCAGGGAGTAGCGGAACATCCAGTCCAGGTTAATGCTCTCGTTCTCCAAGATGTCCTGGAAGAAATAAATACAACTCCCACGATTCACACCAAAACATGGTGGACAATTATCTGATAAAGCATATATGCTTTTCTGGAATTATAATAATTCATCCCATTGCATTGCAGACATTATGTAGAAGCATGATATTGCGGACATAAAGTTGAAATAGCTTGAGTGACAGTGGTTCACAGATAATATTTTTGTACATGTTGTACAACAGCATGTTGTACATGCTGTTCTTACATGAGAAGCAAACAGAGTTTTATCAGATCATCATTGACCACATCGATAGCAATAATCTCATGGTCCTACGACCGCTATCTTATGGCGTCCTCAGCCTCCACATCCTCCTGTCACCTCTTCAGATACACGACATTGGCTTTTTCACTCAGTCAATCCACACAAATAATTGAAATATTATCGAAATGTCAATATGGTCAACAAGTGCAATATCCAAATCGCATGACCTGCAATTTTTTGATAAGGGTAAAATGTGAAAATGTAAATCTATAACACCATTATAAACAATATAGTACACAATGTAGTGCTGCAGAGATGCCCTGGCCTGCAATTTTCTACAAAAACATGTTTGTTTGGTACAGACCCCAACAAATGTCGTTTTTTATAGTTTTTTAAATAAAAAAATTGTGATACAAAAGTGATCATTCCCACTAATAGTGAATCACATCATATCGTTCAGCCCTAACGGACAGACACACAAGGGGACAGCTATATACCGCTGATAGGCTAGCTAGGTGCTAGGGAGCAAGAATGGCTTTGGAGTCAAAGACAAAGACATAAACGACAAAACAAAGTGATAAATCAAATAAAAATAACAATACGAAAAACATCAATATCTAAAGAAGAAAACTGAGAGCCCACCTGGAGACTTCCTCTGGGACAATATTCTGTGATGATGCAGATGTTGGGAGGGTCAATGCAGGCTCCAATGAACCTGGTGAGATGGTTGAACTGAACATCTCGCATCTAAAAATAACCACAAAAACAAGCATTAGTGTGCAACTCTTTCCTAATATGCACCACTTCCAGCCTGAATGGGGGGGGGGGGACAGGGGAGGGCACTGATGGTTCATTTTTAGAAAATCAAAAGTTATTTCAATCTTCTGCCACTAGTTCATCAGAATAGTCTATTTGCAGTAGAGACTAGGTTGGCACAGCGTCTTTTCTATGTGTTGAAAAGCATTCCTGTATAGGGCACCTAGTTGACACATGTGCATGTGAATAAATTGCCCTTGGAGGTTATGAATGAGCCAGTGTGCTGTTGAGGTGCTCAAGCAGAAGAAGAAAAAAAAAAACCTTGAGGTGTTTAGAGTACGTACGAGCAGTAATATTAGAGCAGGGTCGGCAAAACATGTTTGGAGAAAGAACGAAAAAAAGTACACGGAAAAGTGATCACCGATTCCATGCTCTGTTTTCATGACATTGGACAACATCCAAAAACAAGTTGAATTTAAAAGAAATAACAAAAAAAGAAATACAAAATTTCTGGGTTTTCAAGAGACGGTAAAAAAAAAAAAAAAACATCATAAATGACAGTACCTGTGATACGCTATTCTGAACCATATACGGTCAGCCGCATACACACACCCCGACACAAGTCATGTAAACAGCACTCTATAGCCTGTCTGAAACAACGTGTCTAAAACAGCTTGGAGAGAAAAATCTCAACAGTGTGTGTTTTTACTTTGGACTCGTTTCAGCAAGAGAGAGAGAGAGAGAGAGGTAGACAGCTGCTCTCACACCAAAAAACAGGGAGTTATGCGCTCCTGTTTCGCAGCTCAGGGAGAAGTTGGCCTACCCTTTGGCCTATATAATTTCCCCTGCTGAAACGCCAGCTAGAGAAGGCGGCCGGGGGTAGAGGAGCAGGAGGAGAGGGAGAAGGCAAGGGGGAGAAGCTGGCAGACAAGTGGTTAAGTTTCCGTTGGCAGGACCTTCTCTTCCCCATCTGGTTGGCTTTTTCACGAGCTGTGGTCTAACAGCCATCAGGGCCCCAGGGGTGTCGGAGAAGTTGCCAGCTCAGACGTCTCTCTCGCGCTCTCTCTCTCTCTCTATCTCGCTCTCTCTCTCGCTCTCTCTCTCTCGCTCGCTCTCTCTCTCGCTCTCTTTCTGTCTCTCTCGCTCTTTCTGTCTCTCTCTCTCCCCCCCCCCCCCCCCCCTCTCTTTCTCGCTCTCTCGTGAGCGGGTGGTGAGTGGGAAACCGGCCGGCCCAGGGGCCAGGAAAGCAATTGGGTCCACTCTGCTCTCTGTTCCAGCGACCCCAAAAAATGTTTCACATGAATGTAAGAAAGTCTATTATTCCGGGAAAAGAGAGAGAGAGAGCATGGCATACAATAGGAGAGAGGGACCCTAAGAGAGGGCAAAAAATACGGGTCAAGACGGAAGAGTGAAGGATAGTATATACACACACTAGATTGAAACATGGGAAAAGAGGGGAAAAAGGAAATGTTCATTACGTCAAAGACAATTTGCGTAATTTGACACAAATTTCCAGTTTGGAGAGTCTACAACTCGAGAATTTTTCCAGTTGTCGTAACTCGCATCAAGTCTGTGAGCTTTTTCCCTCCCAGTGGCTTCTTATCGCATGGGGCTGATTTCACGACGGAAGGGAGCGTTTTCAGTGAGCAGCGTTGATGGCTCTCTCAAGGAAGTTAACCCTTAGCAGTAAAGCGCATGTTTCAAGTAATGAGCCATATCCTGCACTGGTAGTGATAAAGTCCTCCCTTTGAAAATAGTCCTTGGGCCAAGACCCAAAATTTCACATATCGGTATCACCTGGGTGGGCAAATTCTAGTTGTGATTTTTTTATTCCTATACATCCCTAGATTAAGTTTTGATATGATAGACCTTGCTGACTGGCAGCTTTATAGTATTTATCACCTCTTAAAGTAATAGACTGCTGCTGTTCAAAAACGAAAAATTGCATTCCCTGGAAATCATCTTTCTTTCATTATATCCTCTTCTTTGGGTGTGTTTGAACTATTGGCCAGCCATAGAGACTTGTAATAAACCCTTAAGTAGTCTTTCAAGTAAGTTATCTAATACAGGTGTAAATATATAAGCTTAAATTAGCCGATTTTAGGTTCTAAATCATTGCAATGTAGTTGCTAATTAAGGATACTTTTTGACAAATTATATTTCTTCCCAATACCTTATTCAATAAGTGCAGAGGACAGACAGACAGACAGACAGATCGGGGGAAATTCAGCATTGACGGCACAGCATACAGACACAGGACATAAAAGCAGCATAACAAGACTACTTTATTATGAGATCAGATGAAAACAAAGTATAACAACATAACAGATGAGAACAGAAAAAATGTTACAATGTCAGTTAACATCATAGTGCCACTGAGTCACAGAGGGTCAATTATGATTGGCCCCTTAAGATCATCATTTTTTAATCAACATCAGTATCTTCATCTACATCTGAGTCTGTCAGGTGTGCAGGGGGCTCTTCCTCACTGCATTGGTTGGCACAGGTTTGTAATTTGCACAGGTTTGTGCACTTCAGCCCATTGTTGAGACATGTGCACTCAGGTAGTTTGCATGACCTCACACACTTGCAAGATAGCAACTGCAAGACAGCATCTGGTGCTGGGGAACCACGCATCCACTGTATATCCAGCTGCCCTTCATCATTTGTGGTCCATCCATGGTGCTTGGGGCTTGGTACAGATGGCTGGGTTTGAAGAGACCGTCTCCAGATAGCAGCCTGATAGTTGGCACGAACTGAATGCATAAATAAGCAATCCTGACATGGTGGAAGCTGGCTGGACTCTACCTCCCCGCGTCTGGTGCAGAAAAGTTGGTAGCGAAGAAGATTGACATCTGTAGTCTGCGTAGAGGGTACATACATGTGGCAAGTGATTTCCTCCAGCTTCTTGAAGAGCTCATCGGAGACAGTCCAAGCACGGCCCAGCTCAAGGAAGGCTTCCTGGTATGTCCTGTCTGATTTCAATCGTTTGAAGGTGCCCATTTTCCCACGTCCTGCAAATGCACTTACCGTGTCACAACCGGTGAATGCATGCATGCCAATCAAGGCACCAGCCACACTTTCACCGAGTGATTGACAAAGTTTAGTGATGTCCAGAAATCTTGTCCTGTTCTGTGTGCCACATTTTTGGTACACAGGGCATGGGATGTCCTTGCTGAAACCAAGAGACAGCACCAGAACATCTGTGTCATCAGCTATGATGATCGCTGCCTTGTAGCCAGACTCTGCTGCATGGAGAGCATGCAATAGCATGCGGGTGTCAGCTTCCTCCTGAGAAGATCTCAATTGTGTTACCTCCTCCCACTGGTCCTTAGTGATTTTGAAGCAGACTTCTTCACAAGTAACATACAGTGTCTTGACCTGTAGTTTATCTCTGTGCTCAGGCCGTTTCCATTCCTCCACCAAGAACTTGATGAGACTGGTTTTGTTGGCAGCGCTGCAGAGAAGTTTCCTCCACTGCTGGATATTGTGGCCAGAAACTATGTTTTTAAACTGGATCCCAATGTCTGCACCTCTGTTTGCCCTTTCTGAATGTTTGATTGACATGTCCTTGTAAACATCAAAGACAACATCAATCCGTTCACTATCGCCACCTTCATGCAAGACCTTGGCTAAGGTTGATTCTGCCAGCTGTGCAAATGTCTTGTCGTTCCCTTTCATTTTTTGCACCAGGCTCATTCCATCGATGATGGTTGTTGATGGTTTGGGGATTACTTCTGCTGGGGCAACACTCTTCTCCAACTCTCTGGCAAGAGCTGCTTTGTTCGTTTTACGAAGAGATCCATCCGCATTAGCTAGGGTCCATGGCACTGGTCCCAGGGGATGTGCTAACACATCTCTCATGTGTAGTTCCCGGCTCTGGGCCACCAAAATCATGTGGCCAAACAGATTCCTATCAGCCTTCAGAACTACATCCTTGGCTTGCCCTTTGTTGCGTGTTTTTTTCCCAATATCTGAGAATGTTTTCAGCTTCTTCTTTGTGATTGTGTCATAAAACGTTTTAATTGGTGGAGTTGTCTCAAGACGTTCATGTTTGAAAGCTTGATAGGCTTGCTCTCCTATCTTATGAGCATCAAGTAGGTCATTGACCACATGTGGTGGGGCAACAGTTGCTGTTGACAAGCTGACAAACTCACATTGGTCTGGACTAAATGGATTCAGCCAGCAGTTGTCCAGGATATCAACAATGGACTGAACACCAGCCTCATCTCTTCTGATCCTGGGCAGCTGTAAGTCTGGGTGATTAAATTGAGAATCTCCTTGACCTACCATCTCCCTCAGCTGCCTCAGGTAGGCACTGCGGTACTCTGAGGTTAAGTAGTACTTGTAGACAGCCGCGGTCTTGAGGCTGAAGCCTTTTGTTCCGCCAGATGTTTGTGTGTCCTTGTTGACAGTCTCCTCAATGGTCTGGTCAACAGGAATTCGTCCAAAAGGATTTCTGCTGCCAAGTTGGACGGAGAAGCCTCCTTGCAGGAAGTGGGCATGCACTTCCGGGTGATTTGCTGGCAGCTGTGTCATTGTGGCATAATAGTATGACAGGTAGCGGGCGTAGTTAAGCTTGTCATACGCAAAACACCAAGGGATCATCTCTCGGATGCATGCAAGGTGCAACATCCAGTTCCCTTCTCTAGAAGCCCAACATGATATCTGTCATATCCAGGTAGGACATCCAGAAAGCTGAAAGACCTTGTTGGTTTCGGAGCGAGTCCAGGTAGACCTGGAATAGCTGTTGGGTGAGGGTGAATGAATCATTTTCAAGAAGCTCTGTGAGTGATGCCTGACAGATATCACCTTGGAAGCTATCAATTCTCCTCAGGGCTTCTTCCATGTGGGACATCTCTGTTGGATGTTTCTCCTTTAGCCACAGAAGGAAGCTTTTCCAGGCGAGCCTCATCAATGCTTCATAGACAAGCTTATGCAACCTGACAGCTCGATTGTATTTTCTGCCTTCCATCACTCCAGCTATTGACCCTTCCGCAATAACACCAGACTCCACACAGAGGTCCCTTAACCCTCCATCTTGGAATCGTTTTCCCAGAATGGAAAGCAGAATACAAATGGTGTGGAAGACCCCCATCCTGATGATAATATTTTTGAACTTCTCATGCTTCCACATGATTTCTGCTGCCTTAGCATACAGTGCTTGGTCAAACACACAGACGATTGTCTTTAACTGCAGGGACTCCATGATGCCTATTGCTTGGTTTAGCATCTCATACACAGTAGACAGTTCTGTAGCAGGAGCATTGATTGTTGGCAGGTAGCCTACCGTGTCCTGGACCACTGTGACATTGTTGCGGACCTGAATGTTGAAGCCAGTCCAGCTGCTCACGGACTGAGCTTCTGGGGAAGACATTCGAGCAAGCAGCCAGACAAGGTTCTTTGCCTTTGCATCCTGGACTTGTGCGGTAGTGTCAGCATCTACACTTGCGGTGTTTGGTGGCCCCACTCTCTGTCCAGAATTGTAGGTAGGTAGTAGCAATGTTTTGGGGCTGACACTCCTCTTCTTTGACTTGGTGACTGTAGGCATGATCCTTTGAGGTGCAGGTCCAATGATTTTTGCCTGGACAGCTATGCCGTTGACTCGGTGAGAGGTTCCTGCTCCACTACATGTTTCCTCTAGCCGGTCTATGTTGTCATAAGCCAGGGTGGTAAAAACATTTTGGTAAATGTTTGCTGGCAGTGGTAGATCATCTCTTGACAGTTCCAACTTCTGCAGACACAGCGCTGTGTCAATCTCTTCTAACTGGGAATAGGACACACTATGTCCAAGCCGGTTCAGAGTTTGCACCAATTCCGTGTTTCCTGTTAAGGACTTCACAGCAAAGGGTAGAAGTACATGTTTTTTTTTGGTGGTTTGATTCTGCCATGGGTGACTGCAAAGACCAAGTCACTGCCAAAGGAGGTGACAAGTCGTTTTACTCTTTCAGATGGGCTGTTGCAGTTTCCACTCAGTAGTGTTTGCAAGAACTGAGTGATTGATTCAGGAATTAAGAATCCATCTTGTTCTACATCAGGTGGCCACACTTGTTTGGTGTCTTGTTTTATTATATCATTTCTCATCCACAAAGCTGCCTTTGTTACAGCATCATCAGAGTTCACAGATCTGGTTTGTTGTAGTTCGTTTTTCAGTGAGAATACTGTTTTGGCAAGCTCAGTCATTGATAGGCTGTCTGGGTATAGAAGAAGCTTTCCATTTTCATCAGGAAATATATGGATGGATCCACCAAGCTCAGTTTCCATCCTACGTCGTATATTTTTCTTGGTTGAGTCCTTGATCTGGCTGACACCAAGAGACTTCATGGATGATTGTAGTCTTGATGAGAGGTTTGTCATGCGTAGTACTTCTGGATTGGGAAAAAGTTCATTCCTAATGTATGAAAACAGTTCCTCATATGCTTTTTTTCCTGCTACCTCATACTGGTTTTCTGCATCTTCACTTTCTTCCCTTGACTTAGAGCAGGCAGCAGGTTGCCCACGTGTGTACGCACGGTAGCAGGACCTATGATAATGGCCCTCAGCAGCAACAAGCTCTCTACTAGTGATATCTGCGCGCAACTCTGAACATTGTATAAGAGGTTCCCTCGAATTTTGGCCCTTCATATACTTGCTTGATTTTTCACAGAAGATACACTTCTCATCATACACTACTGATTTGCTTGGTGCATCTCTAGAAGGTCTTCTTGAACTTTCTTCTGCTGCTTCAGATGCAGATGCATTTTTTTGAGTGATAGAGTCCAGGGATTTCTTCAATGTGAAAATACTACGGCATCGGCGATGATACTGCACTGGTGGAATTTCTCCCTCACACAAATCTTTGGCTAAGTCCAAAATTGGGAGATGTTGTCTGATTTCTGCTGCCCTCAGCAAGGTTTTCCATGAGTCCAGATGTTGGGGTGACACCAGGTTCGAGTCGGAATCCCCATCAGAGCAGTGGATGATACATGCCTGTTTCCGCAACAGGTTGCTGCTGCCTTCAACTGAAGTTGGATTCATTTTTACGCAATGACGTGAGTCTCTGAAATAGACAAATGAATATTTTATTTTTACATGTAATTAAAAGTGTAAAAATGGTATAGATGTGCTCCCCCCACTTCTAATAGTAGCGCTACACCCCTGCATAATACCTTAAGTCACTGCCTTCATGCAATGAAAAAAATATAGTTGTCTCGAAAGAAGTCACTAAACAATGTAAAATGCTTCTTTAAATACTCATGCACATGCATATATATATTGTATGCATTTTCATAACCCTTAACATGCAATAAAAAGTTAGTTCTTACCAGTCAGCTGTGACAGCTGTGTCCCATTCAGCTTTGATTCCTGAAAGAACTGCTCCATCACCAAGTAATAGGCCACACTCACTTCATCAACAGCGATGATACTGCACTGGTGGAATTTCTCCCTCATACAAGTCTTTGGCTAAGTCTAGATTTGGGAGATGTTGTCTGCTTTCTGCTGCCCTCAGCAAGAACAGTGGATGATACCTGTTTCCGCAACAGGTTGCTGCTGCCTTCAACTTAAGTTGGATTCATTATTACACAACGACGTAAGTCTCTTAAATAGACGAATGAATATTGTGCTTTTACATGTAATAGTGTAAAAATGAAATGATCAACTCATTTAATTAGACACAATTTTGTTTTATTTATAAAAAAGGAGCAGTGTGATGTCCAAAAAGAGTGTTATATGACTTTTAATGTGCTATTAGCTGTCTATGTTCTTTTTGGAATTAATGAAAATCCGCCTATAGAGGAAAATGACAAAATGTCAAAAAAATATAAAAAGCTGCTCCTGTGAAAAGTCTATCATATTTTAATTTACTTATATTGACCCTAAAAACAATTTAGTACAGGTAAGGTTTTGCCCACTCAAGTGATACCGATATCTGGACTGGCCCAAGGACTAAAAGGCTCATAATGAGCAAGTAAAAAAAAAGGTCCTTTATCTGGTGTGAAGTCATTAAAACATCTCCTTCCCATCTTCCGGGAGGTGTGAAAAGGGCCTTGTAGTTTTCGTCCACGGTGGCGAAAATAAATTAGAAATAGTTCCCCGTGGTCTTTTGTTCTTTGTCATCAACATTTTAAGAACAATACCTCACAATAGTGACAATAATAAATGATGGTATAGTAATAGCAATACATTAATAATTCAGTACAGTGATCTCTTGCTTCATAGTTCCATACAAATTAGCAAAATACACACGTCTCACATTGAGATCCAAAGAGACAAGCGTCAGTTTGTTTTTGTTTGTTTGTTTTTTTCTTCCAAAAAAGCTAACAGCAGCACATGAAATGCTTAGCATTTAGTAGGGCTACCCCCGACTAAAGATTTTCTTAGTCGACTCTTAGTCGCCATTTCAAGCCGATAGTCGACTAATCATCAGACTTTTAACGTAATTATTTCAATGTATTTTTTGGGGCATCAGAAAATGGTTTGAGTTCCACGGTGAGGGTGTTATAAAAGAAACCCTGTTAACATTGTGCTACTTTACAGATAATACAAAAACATAATAATAATGAGCCTTAAAAATATAATTTTTACAAGCACACGCACGAAATGGGCTGCCTATTAACGGCATGGACCAAGCGGTTCTGAATGTTGTGGGAACAACCATCGGTGGAGTGTTAGGGTTAACCCAGGTTTAACCCTGTTCACAACTGGCATTAACATGTGTCTTGGTTGATTCAATCACAAGTGAACAGCTCTAACTACGTCAGTTCACACCTGGCATCTCCACATACATCTCAAGTGACCACTTCCTCCCCGCTCTACATGCAAATAAAGACGTACATCATATCCGAATAAATTGTTGTAAAAGAAGAAGAAATCAAAACAATACAGACTGAGTCTGAGTCTCAGTCAGAATAGTCTGACTGAGACTATTCCTTGCCGTGTTCCAGGCAAACCAAATCAACCAAGATGTTTGACGAACTCTAGTATATGTCTCTGGGCTTGTCATTTCCGCTTGAAAAAGACAATAATATAATAATATGCACCATTTGGGGGCGACAAAATGCGTGGCGGGAGGCAGCAATGCACTCATTCAATGAAGAAGACGAAATATTCAGAGCAAATCGCCCAGGAGGTTTGAGGTTGTATTCGTTTGCGACGCTTATTGCGTTTATTTTGATTTCTTTCTTCTGATCGACTAATGGTTAATCTTAGAAAGGGATTTATTTGTAAACATGGATGAACTTAATTTCAAATTAAACATATGTTAAATTTGACATTTAGTTCATCCATGTTTAAAAACCCAAAACCAGCCATGAAAATGAGAAAAATGAGTACTTACATGTTTGAGTTCGAACAACACTTGTCTGGTCAGGTCTATCCTCTTTTTGTTCACATGTTTGATGGCCACCAGATTTCCCTGTGTGATAAAACGGATAACAGTCTGTTCACACAACAATGCTCAAAATTTGCATTTGACATGTCCCAAATGATCAAAATATGTGGTTGGAAATGTCAGAGAGAAAAGGAAATCTAATTTTAGTCTGATACGATATTTAAAATATCCATATTCTTCAATGGAATGACCCTCAGTTATAAGAATGTTTCAAATGGGCTCTTGAATTCATAAGCACATCGTGATCCTTATCCATACCTTGCTAAATTTCCCATGATTATCATGATACTACATTTTTCCATATCGCACAGCCCTACTGTACTTTCTACCTGGTCCTAAATGACTGTCTGTGGGGCAGGATTATATCTTGTTAATGTACTGATGTTCACTTCTACATGTGGTCTATACTGCAAGCTAGCCATTCCAGGAACATTGCAGACTCAAGATCTCGATCTGTTTATTTGACATAATGTTTAAAACTGCATTTTATATAATACAGTATATAAACTCAATATAAACTAATTACAATGAGTAATGGAATATGCATACACTAGACTATCTGTCTCCGTCACACAGCATGCATTCATCTGTTACTGTAGTTACTGTAATCCTTGATGTAATTACTGTCTGTTTGACAGAGGTACATCGAGCCAATGTAATCGTCTGCTACCCAAGCAACCGTAATCCAGATATAATTACCGTCTGTGTTTGGCAGGCTCCTATCTTGCCATCATACCAAACTGACACTAAAAGTGTCAGTGCACAGGAGAATCCAGGAGAATCTCACTGCTAATGTTTTTTTTTCTTGAATCCATACAGTAACGCAAGCAAGTGTTTAGTGGAAGCTCGTGGGGATGAACAGCGCCCTAAGAGTTCATTCTGGCGGTCCCTTTGATATTGCAGAAGAAAGTGCAAAAAAAAAATCAATAGAAAGACAAAATGGCAGTCTAATTGGTACAGCAGCAGAAACGGCTACAATCCCCATCCAAGCAAATCATAAAAATATTGTTATATACGTTTTTGGTTTTATGTCTGTAGGTAGGACATAGAGACTGCATCCAACGTTAAACTTAGCAACTGATGAATACAATCATTTGGTAACTAGAGACTTTTTATTTTAGCTTTTTGGGGGAAAATATAATGTATTTTGCTACTACACCCCAGCATTAACATGTATATACATTTATTGCACAACCCGAAAGAAGAGCAACAAGTTAGCGAGGAGGTCCAGACTGGGCGGTGGGAGTGAAGAACACCAGAAATAAGAAATACTGCAGCTCACATTAAAACCCACTAGCTCCATTCGCCCACTCTCTCTCTCTCTCCTCTCTGTCTCTCGCTCTCCTTTCTCACTCTCATTCTGTCTATATGTCTTGCTCTCTCCGAGTCTGTTTGTCGATCTATTTCTATAGCTGTATCTTGCTTTTGCACGCTCTCTCTCTCTATGTATATCTCCTCTCTCATCTGTGTCTTTATCCTCCTGCTCTCTCTCTCTCTCTCTCTCTGCCTCTTTCTATCATCCGTCTACTTTGTCCTCTCGCTCTTTTTTGTCCTCCCTCCCTCCCTCCCTCTCCCTCTCTCTCTCCTATCTGCCTCTTTCTATCATCCGTCTTTGTCCTCTCGCTCTTTTTTGTCCTCTCTCCCTCCCCCTCTCCCCCTCCCTCCCTCTTTCTCTCTCCCTCCTTCTTTCTCTCTATTATCCATCTCTTCTCTCCACTCTCTCTTTGTCCTCTCTCTCTTTCTCTCTCTCCTCTGCAGCTCCTCAGCCTCCGGTGCTTGTATGTGCACATGTGTGGGTGGGAAAAGGAGTGAGTGGGCGCAGGAGTTGAAAATGTCAGAACTCACAAAGCCTTACCTTAAAATAGCCCGTTTTTGCAAACAGTTGATATTTTCCATGGGCAGTTATCAGAGAGCCGTAGCTGGAACCTCTCTGGAGGGGTGAAAGAAAAGTAGAAAAGTGCAACAAGAAAAGTGCCGGTTAGCCACTAGAAGTACACTAGTAGAGACTCTACTACTAGACTGTAAGAGAACATATCAAGTACACTAGAACAGAATATTTGGGCCCCCCACAAATGTACAGCATTTTGACTTTTCCTAAAATAATGCAAGTTAAACTCATTAACACATTATCACATGAAATTTTGTTGGATCCATGACAACTACGACCATAATTGGAGTTGCCTGCGGGTGCGTGTTTATCTATCCACTTGTTTCATTGTAATTGCACTGTCCTTGAGCTGATATCTGCAGTATGATCACAAAATGAAAAACAATTACATCAAAATCAAGTGGGCGAATGCAGCAGACGTTCAGCAGCGTCTACACATTCGTATAGAATGCAAATATTGGCAACACAATAACGGTTGTTGGAAAATACACTGGTGTGGAAAATTGCTGTGTTTTCTTTTCCACAGTATTTTCCTGAGATTGAAAACTGAAGACTCTAATGAAAAAGGTATATATATACAGTATATATATATATATATATATATATATATATATATATATATATATATGTGTGTGTGTAAAGGAGCTAGGCCAGAATGGAGCTTATTTTAACAATCATTTAATGTGTCTGCCACCACAAGCCCAGTCTCCTTCACTAAACCGCTGGGAAAGCTTTCAAGAATGTGTAAACCAACAAAGCATTTGGACAGTCTGTCGGTTTTTTATCCTTCTCTTTATTCATCGTCTCGTCTTTATTTTGTATCATCATGTCGGTAACGTAACGTACTGACTATTTACTACTGTCATTTTACATTTTGTGTTATGGCACGGGTCCTATTTTGGCAACGGTGACACCACAATGGGCACCAGAGAGAGTGATAATCATCGACAGAGCGCCCGCTACTCCAGACCTCTGTACCAGGCCTTCCCATTGGCAGGGAGAGAGGCTGGTGGTGGAACCTGCCAGCACAACTTGTTAAGCACACGTTAGGATCTGCGCCAGTGCTACTGATGAAATAAACAAAACAAAACAGAAAACCACTGCAAGCAATAAGCTGAAAATTATGAAGAAATGGCGATGGGGGCTGCCAGCGTATTACAGTGTGAGGTCATTGTGAATGAGCACATAAAGCTGGAATAGACTGTTCATTTAAAGCATTTTAGTGTAAAAGCCTAGATTTGTTGTCGTTTTATTTTACACCTGGAAAATGTGAATGTGTTATGTCACACCTGGATATTCTACAGCAATACCTCAATACCTTGTTTGTGTGTCATTATGTTTTATGTCCAAATAAATTCAATCTTGAGTACACAGTATAGTTTCAGACACGCTTTCATCCACTTACAGCAGGTATAGATAAGGATAATTAAGGTGCAGATAGGGGTCGGCCATCTTGCTGAAGAATGCTTACAAGCTAGGCTGATCAAAATAAGTAAATCCAGAACTTTCAGCTGGGAGTCAAACACAGACTATATTACCCTTTCGTAAGCCTTACATAAGTCATTCATTAAATGACCGTGCTGGTGAAATGTTGACTTGTTGTTTTTATTGTCTTCAAAGATGACATAGTATAGCTTTCAGCACTCTATCTTACTTCCTATAAAAAGACATATTGCAAAGTAAAAGCAGAAATTCGCGCAAGGAGAAATTTCATGAGCTTTTGCTAAATTAACTAAAAAAAGCTAGCCTGCTGCAGGCTTTTTAGGAGGGCAGCGGAATTGGGAATTGTAAAGAAGATGGCTAAAACACCTGCATGGTTTGACCGCGCTGCGGTCATCAGAAAAATATTACATCTCCATTATTCTACAATGGCCATGACTGTTGTTGTTGTCTCTAAACGACTGGACGGGGCCATGGAGGTGGCAGGTACCTGTGAAAGGGTGAGGCGGCTGCCAGCCTTCTTGTGGTACTTGTTGGGGCTCTCAAACTGCAGGTCCTCCCATCGGACCCTCCACAGCATCCCTGCCAGCTCCTTCTCCAGCTTCAGCTTCCTTCAAGAGGACAAAACCAGGGGGGGTCAAATCAAGAATCAAAAAAACAAAGTGGCATGTAAAATGCAGCTGTCACCTCCGAATGATCCAAAAAAGTCCAAAAATGTCCTCCAAAAATCTAAATCCAGTAAGTGAAGTCTTTGGTAAAGAAATACAATACATACATGTGTGAAACAACAGCTGAGGTTGTGCCTCATGTCAATTAAAACATTTTAAAGCTGTGAGCAGTAATGTTTATTTCCCAAGGTTTTGATACAACATCGACACGATAAAAATGAAGGAGCTATGCATCATCTGCAAGCTGGGGGTTGTCCTGGGCGGATGTCACCTTTTAATTTTGACTTTGTAATATAATAGACAGGCTTCTGTTTTCAAAACAATATTGTATTTGGCTTTGATTGGATAATGCTATTCCATTCTCACTCAATTACATGTTATCTACATCCCCATCGTATTATCCAGATATCTTCCTGCTGATGTGTATTCAGTATTGTGTGTGTGTGTGTGTGTGTGTGTGTGTGTGTGTAAATGCATATCATGTGCCATATATTGAACTCAAAACAACAAATAATCAGAGAGAGAGAGAGAGAGAGAGAGAGAATCCCAACAGCACCATCGCATCTGGTAAAGATCTCAGTGGAAATGCTCTTCCCCGCTTTCCCATTCACTGATTTACCATACAACTCAAACCTCAAGCCATCTCTTAATGCACAATAGTAGGACAGGGGTGGTGGTGGAGGTGCATTTGTTTTTCGTGAAAAAATATTTGAAAAGAGGAACCGGGAACAGTGCACACGACATTCCAGGCCGGTCTAAAAGGTGTAAAACACTTCCAGATGCCTGCAGGAAATGATTGCAACGTTTGCATATCACTGTGTGTTAGCCTTCAGCTGAACCAACCCTCTCTGGCCCCCGAAATGTGGCTTTGGTTCGTTTCTTTCCCCCCCTCACAAAAAGAGAGAGAGAGTTTATCAAGTCCTGACCGATCACCGTTTAAACTCCTGCAGGATGTCCCGACTTGTTTGTGCTTGCAAACACTCTTGACCGCGCTTACGGCGGGGAATGAAAACATCCCATTATGGCTGCAAGCCTTTTGTAACCTTTGACTGCAGGAAACGCCATTAAACCACCAGTTGCGCATGCACACATGCACACAGACTTGCTTTCCACATCTTGTCTGTGTACATTTTTTTGTGCATGTGTGTGTGTGAGAAAAAAAATTGTATTTTTCTATTTAAAGCCCCCTGTTTAGAGACCTGTGGCAGCCAGAAGAGCAGAGTGTGGGGCTCCACACTGGGGCTATTGTTTCATGAATCCCATATGTGAATACCTCCGCTGGACCAAGCCCACCATTAAAAACAACAGAGGCACACTCTTAGCGCCCACTACTGCCCCCCCAGACTCTGAAATGCAAGTCAACGGAGTCAATCTTCATTAGAGAGACAGCGAGAGAGAAAGAGAAAGAGAGAGAGAGGCAGGCACCCAAGAGATTAAATCAATTACATGCAGTGGGAATATACGAAAGAGAGTTCTTCCATGGCTTATGACAAACAGTACATTTTATTTGGTTTTGATACAATCAGCACTTGAAGAAGCTGTTCACTGTGGCATATTTGAGAGAAACATTTCAACGTGATGGTTGTTTTACTAACCATAAACAATATTATAACAAAATCAAACAATTATGCCTTGCATTTAATATATGTGGATATCTCTCACAGCAATGTGTCATCAATCTAGTGCATGTGACTATCCTCTATATACTTAATGAATGAATTTATTAGGACTTAAGTACTAATATAAATACAATTAATTACAATGGTACAAATCCATAAAAACCTAGCCATTTATTGTGTTGTCTCTTACATAAGTGAGCTATTATAGCGGATGAACTAAAAACTGCATTTTAACAGGATCAAAATTTGAAAGATGCTTGTAATTCCTCTATTCGTTTCGAGGGAGGACTGTCATGCCTGGTACACCTCTGCGATAGTCCATCATCATGTTAGTCTTCTCTCTGATAATACAGAAAGGAAACTCATTAGCCACTGGGGTCAGGCAAAAGTGCCACATAGAGAACATGCACGTTTAAGAACAGATGAAAGTTCATGATGAGCTTTAGAGCCCTGATAAAAAGAAAAATGGTGGAAGACATCTTTTTGTAAAAGTTGCATAGCAACTGAATACAGCATGTGGCTTTGTCATGAACATCTGACAATGGTGTCGCTAATGGGCACCGTTTCAGTATAGATCTGCCATTCGCTAGGAAGGCAACACTGGTGAAAAAGAGAGACATTACTGCTTTTAATCATGGGGTAAAAAGAAAAACTCAATTACTCCAATCCTTTTATTTTTATATTAAAATGTCAAAAATGCACTCCTTATTCACGGTACGTTTCTAATGGTCACATCAATTCTAGTAAGAAATAGTGTTGGCCTGGAGTAGCCCTCTCCAACAATGTAAACTACATACAAATTAAATAAACATGGGAATAATGAAAAATAATTGCTACAAAAACACCAGCAACCTCAATTATTCACTTGTGTGTGTTTATATATATATATATATATATATATATATATATACACACATATTTTAAATATGATCATCTTAATGACTTGTGTATAATCTTTAATCTATAATTAACAAATGAAAGTAGAAGAATATATTGAAGTGAACTGACTGACCGAGAGCTGAGGATCAGATAATACCCCTGGACAGGCCTAGCATCCTGAACCTGCTGCAAAAACCAAAGTGGACATTTTAAGTTGTTGTTACAAGAGGCATCTCTCGCTGGAATTTAATTAAGCTATTATTTGAAATAGACCATCATTTGAAATTAACCATGCACATTGTAAAAAGAAGAAAGAGAAAATGTATTGTTCATTGAATTAAATTTAATTAATTGAATTTACCTCAGTTTGGACAGTTGCTCCTCCATTTTCCTTCAACTATTCCTCTGATTTCACTGGGCGGCAATTAACACCTTGTTGTGTTAATATTCAATTTAACTAAATTAAATCAGATTGCCGGTGTTATGGGACAATAAATATGATTTGCAATAAATTGTACTCATTATGATCATTAGTAACACTCTAAGTGGTCTAGTTTTAGACATTAAAAGAGAGTTCCCTGTGTTGTTATGTTTTAATAACACCACAGTTTGTCTGCATGAAGTCAGTTGTCACATTTCAACTTAAAATGCAAATGTGACAAATGTGAAAGGTCTTTCAGGAAGATGAAGGGGGAAAAAATAGAAAACCAATTTTCTCTGATTACATACAGACACATCCACGACATTATCCAGAATTTAGCAACCCTGCAAGCCGTTTAATTGCTTAGGACATACATGATTAACAATTTGCAATTAAAGTGTGTCCAATCTGATTCAGGGAATAATTACAGCATATGCAACCTGTGTCACTTGTGGCAAAACTATAATTTTACTTTAATGAAAATGCATTTATAGCTTGGTGTTCTGCATGGTATCCCCCCCCCCCATCAGAAAGATGCAGTCATTGTAATATTTACAACCACATTTTTTTCACAGGGTACACCAATTAATTACATTTCCAAAGACATATTAAAACATATTACATGACATATTAAAACATGTTTCAGCAGCAACTCAATCACATGTAAGATTCAAATTAAGATTAGGCCTATAGCTAGTATTTTCAACTGATATTTGACATTTAGGGCAGCTTTATTCATGAATAAACGAAACAGGCCTTGCACTGCTTGGATGGCATTGAAGCTTACTTGGACTCTAGCATATTCCCTACTTTTAAACATCGCCTGCTGTGCTGTTGCTCTGGCAACAAACATGTAAATTCCTCTCTGCCACATATAGTTGCACGCCCCATAATTCCTTTTAGAAACACAGTCTCCCTCCCTCCCTCCCTCCCTCCCTCCCTATCTACCTGTCAGTCAGTCAGTCCCAGTCCTCCTATACATATTGTCTCTTGTTGACACAATAGATTTTGTCACACCATAGATTCCTTAATTCCATGGTCTGTGTCCATACAGCTGCAGCCGCAGCAGCTGTAGCGGCAGCAGCAGCGGCTGCAGCGGCTGCAGCGGCCGCAGCAGCGGCAGCAGCGGTGCCGGTCTCGTGGAAACTACAACACTCACCTATAAATGAGGAAACTGGAGATTCCAAACACGATGAGTGCTAAGCCAGAGCCAACAGCGACAATCCCCAGCACTGGCAGATGACCTGTGGCCAAACAGATACAAATACATTGAGATGATATTGAGGTCTATCGTCTGTCATAGGTCTAAGAGAAGTTCCCTTTCTTTTCTTAGCTTGTTAAAGGTAGCAAATCATTCTCATGTCTACCTTCTGTCAGAAACACACCCCGTGTCTCATCACTAATCCCATACAACATCTATTTTCCATTTTATAAGAAGCATTTCTACATTGATTTGAGTCCTCTGAAAGAACATTACACTCACTTTTTGGGCTATAATAATTCGAAACACTTCCAAGGATCAAGCAACCTGATGCCAACATTGCATGTTGAACTGAGACAAAGTGAGATAGAGGGGTGAATCCATACCATCATTACAAGAAGGATCATCCGTAGAGAAGACACACGGGGGGTTATCCAGTGGTGGGCCCCCGCTGGGCCAATGGATCTTCTCTGTCTGGGACCACACAATCTCTTTGATTGTCCCATTATAGTAGGCGACCAACTGTAAACACAGCACAAACCAATACAACATACTTAAAAAAATATGTTTTGTTATCCTATACAAAATTCTAATTTTGTATAGGATGATTTAAACAAATCCTGTAAAAGTTCTATCCGTGTTGAGTTTGTGGAAGCGATGGTGGGGTGATACATGGTTCCTATTGGCTGCTGGCTTGTGAACAGCGTCCCTGTGTGTCCCGCTGTGAAACATGACTCTTGCGTGTCTGACCAGTGTTGTTTAACACTCGCTCCTGCTAGACGACTGAACTGAAGTTACATTGGTTTCCTTCCTAAGGAAACCTTGCAGAGCCATCGCTCCCACACAGAATATAAGGGCTGAAAGTAGGGCTGGACGATTAATCGAAATTTGATCACAATTTCGATTTTGGCTTCTCACGATCATGAAAACACTAATCGAAGAAAAACGATTAATGTGCCGCCGCGCAAATTAAGGCCGCAGTATACTCGCCGTTCCCAAGCTGTCGCGTGACAATGTGACGTCAAAATGACGTAGATCTCGCCGGCACGACAGGATTTTAGCCCGGTCACGCCGTGTCGCGCACCTCTCTTTTTTTTCAGCGGCGCACGACAAAGCGGAAACAAACACGGACGAGTTCGAAGGCACATTTTAATTGCTAAGGCTTCTTCCTTTATATGTTCTATTTTATTGTGTGGTGTAGGCCTATATTTTTTCGCTAATAAACCATGGTTTTACGTAAGTAATGTCTACTGTTGTTGTGGTCAAAGATGAGTGAAATTACGTGGCTGAAAAACTATCTCAAAGCGGCAGTAAGTTATAAAATACAATTATATAAAATAATCATTAAGTTATTAAGATAGATGCTTACAAACACTATTCATATGAGAACTGCTGCCATACACTGGACTGTTGATGGCTGACCAGGTGGGGCAGTGATGTAGAATAATAGCAATGTAAAGCAATAGACATAACGCTGTATAGTGAGAGACATCCCGGTGAACTAAACCTTAGCTGAATATCTAATGATGTGTAAGAAATTAAAGACACAGGGGTACCAGCATAGACTAGTTGGGTATAGAGTAGCATAGAGTAGTTTGGGTTTTGTTTTTGGCTGTGTTATTAGTGTTTTTTCCATGTTGCAAGTTTTGCAGGAGTGCTGTGCATGTAGATTGTGGTTATTTATTTTTATTTATTGTTTTTACATTGGTATTGGTATTGTTCGATCACTGAAGCCAGAAGAAGCAGGGAGAACAGTATAGTGTATGTAGACTGGGTATTTATTTTTATTTATTGTTTTTGTTTTATTGCTATTATTGTTATTATTATTTTTATATAGTATTATTATTATTTTACTGTTTTACTTGTTACTAATTTATTATTGGTTGTTTTTCTAAAGGTTATATTTAAAGTTGAGTTTTGGTGGTGCAATAAACACTTTTTGAAATCAATGAATGATCGTGTTTATTAATCGTGATTTCAATATCAATCAAAATAATCGTGATTATTATTTTTTCCATAATCATCCAGCCCTAGCTGAAAGTATGATTTTGTGATTTCTGGGATGTTGTAGTCAGGTAATTGGGTGGGACTTGAGGGCTCTGGTGCATGGACGTTGGCCTCCTGCCACCCTGCCTGTAACATTGAAGCGAGCGAGGACGTCCATCAGCTTGTACGTGAGAACATGTTTAGGAATGTCGCTGTGCCTCGTTGGAGTTGGTCTCGATGGGTAGCAGCTAGACAAGAAGTCTCAAGAGTAATGTGCCTCCAGGGCGGCTGGGTGGCCTAACCATGTACCCCAGTGATTCTCAACTGGTGGGTCGCGACCCATAAGTGGGTCTTGAGGGCATGTTGAGTGGGTCACAGAGCATGTGCCAAACCTTCAACTTTTGAAAGAAGCCAATGCTTCAATTAACTAATGGTTTAATGCTAATTCATGTTTCAATGGCTTACTATTTAATTGATTGTCTCTCTCTCTCTCTCTCTCTCTCTCTCTCTCTCTCTCTCTCTCTCTCTCTCTCTCTCTCTCTCTCTCTCTCTCTCTCTCTCTCTCTCTCTCCCCCCCCCCCCCCCCAACTCCGGCAGCTTAAAGGAAGTCCCCCCCTCACCCCCACCACTCAAGGAAGAGCTAGGATTGGGTCTGAAGCAGTCAGCATAGCCCCTTCATGGACTTCTGCGGACAGGGAAGAGGAGGCATCGGACATGTGGAATGCAGACCTCAGACTTCTTGGAGCGCAGCAACCCAATCGCAACGACGCAAACTCCTCAGTGTTCAGAAGTCCACCGTCAGCAACAAGACGAGCCAAGGTTGGCATACAAGCCATGCAGAGACGGTGGATGACATTGGAAAGTGTGGAAACACGGAGGAAAAAACTCAGTTTGAAGGACATGTGGTACATAGAAGCAAATAGAATCAGCTTCCTCATTAGGGCCAGCCTACAATGTGCTCCCCTCGCCCAAAAAACCTCCACTAGTACAAAGTGAGCCTTCCAAGCACAATACAACTGGAGACAACATTAAGTGCTGAAGTGATTTTTAGCCGCAATGGAAACCAGGAAAACAGAAGTTAATACCTTTCCCCCACAGAACATCTAAACCAGCTTTTTTCTATTGGCATAGCTCCATGAGGGCGGGAGCAGAGAGCAATGAGGGCTGTCTGTGGGGACGAGGGCCAGACAGCTGGAGGAAGCCTGGGACTGGGGGATGCTGCTGGCGGACGTAAACTAACGGCTTGCTGTCCCTCTTGAAACAGCCGCCGTCACCCTGAGGCCTGACCCCCTGGTGCTGCTTTGGTTCAACCCTTGGCACACTGCCCTTTGTGAAGCTACTACTAGAGTGGTGGTCGTGGATGAGGCTGAAGCAGTCAACACATGGTGAGCATCCAGAAAAGAAGCGCATCATTGAATGTTCTACCATAGAACATGAAGATCTATGGTGATTTGATCTACCACCAGGCTACTGAGAAATGTTGGTATCTGACGTCGCTGAAACGGTGAAGTCGAAGGAGATGCACACGCACAAAGTCGCACATCCAACTTTTTTGCTCCAATGTGTTTATTTTCACCTATTGGCAAAAATAAACACATTGGGAGCAATATACAGTGTGTGGACTCTACTCTTCGAGAAGGTGAAGTCCCCAGTCAAAGGGGTGCTGATCAGGAACTAGAGGAATCACTGCAGATGTTTTGGGTAAATCAGCAAAACAGCTATGATAGAAGATGTGTGCCTGATAACTGAGGTTGTACCTGCTCAGTCTACAGCATTGTCGTGATCACTGTGTCGAAGATTTACAGTAGTACTTCAAATAATTATAGTCATTATTAAAATATATTTGATACCATCTTCAAGCTCGTCTTTAATAATGTAAGATAATTACAGATAACTTGTTACCTTGGTAACAACATGTGGGATCAGTTGGGTGCAATATCAGGTACAACTGATTTCTAAAATGTCATGAAAAGATCACTTTAAATCTATTAATTAATCTATATGAGGAAAGAGATGCTTTCAATGTTTGGAATTTAATTGGGTTCATTTAATTGTATATGTTATGTTTGTGTTATTAATTTGTTGTTTTCGTGGAAAATGTTTATTCAAGACATAATTCATACATAATTATTAAAATAATGCAGCATATCCTATTGAAATATTTCCTTTATGTTCAACATGATGGTAATTTACAAAACAATATATAATTAGTCCTTATGTCATTTTGCATACCTAGCTGATCTTGTAAAAGAGACAGGATTGTCTTTCTTTCGCTAATATGATTGTACTACTGACCAGGCAAGGTATCTTCAGCTATGCTAATTGGGCTTTCTAAGAAAAGCTTCAGCAGTCCTTTTGAGGAGACATGAAATGACATCGGTGTAAACCAGGTCACCATATACCCTGGTCAGCCATTGATAAGTTAAAACCCTAAAGAGAGAATTAGAGCAAAGTGCTACGACTACAGACTCTCAGAGCTGTTTTTAAATTCTAACTGAAGTCAAATCGTGTTAACCTACTTATCCTGCCCTGAGCGACATCATTCTTAGAGCAGTTCACAGAACTGCTAAATACACAAATAACTGTGCTGGTGAATGTCAGGCTTTTGTGCTTCTTGATTGAAAAAAAAAGACCACCCCTAAAGGTATTTTCAAGGAAGTACTTACTTACATTACTGTAATTACTGTAATAGAGGCACCAGGGGAAATTAGTCTGGCTGAATAGCAGGTTCCATTAAGACCTTGCCCTGAATTCACACCTTAAGATATAATGTAATGAACCACAAACTTTCCTATAATGGTACATGACTAATTGCACAAACTGCTTAACATATATACAGAATATGTCAAACAACTGCACAAGTGCTTTCATCAGAAGGACTATTATCCTTTGCATTGGAAATATGTCTAGTTAAAAGTATAACTTGCTAATTTCCCATGTACTAAGCTGTCACAGACAACCAAAGTTTGAGTCACTTGCTTTAGTCAGAAAATTTAACTTTTTTGTTTTCCTCAACAATCCCATGTTACAATATTATGGACAACTATTCCACCAAATGCCAACCCTTTAAGGTGCTGTAGGTAAGATTTGAGAGTCGTACAGAGAGACCAAGATTTTGAAACTAAACAACCAAAAAAACATCCCGTCCCTCTCTGCTCCCTCCCTCCCTACGTTTCTCCACCATTAAGTGTTGACAGGCAGGGTGAATTCTCTTCAGGGAAGAGATGCCCTGATTGGTCAGAAATTAGCAGGGAGTGGTCTGAAATCTAAATAGTCTCATACAGAGGCAGGCACAGTCAACTTGAAACAGATATTCTCAATTTCGCATTTTGCATATTCGCATATCACTCACAAATAGCTGAAGGATAGCTAAGCGATTTCTAACAAATTACACTCAATTAATAACGCTTAAATCTTACCTACAGCACCATTAACTAAGTCTGTCATCTTCGAATGCATGGCTTATCCCTGTAAGAATCAAGAACCTATGGAGGGGCGGGTGTCGGTTTACAGCACAACAAACCCAGCCATAGCATCACGACTATCCTTTCATTGGTTACAGACCCTCTTGGAGTGGTCAGAGCGATTACGGTCTAAATCAGACTGTATAATGGGAGTATCAAGTAGACTTGGTAAACAACATTAATGGCAATGTTTTCCTGTTGAAAGTCACAAAGACAGTTACATAAATGTGATAAAAAAAAGGAAGCTCTCTTATGTCTTGGAATGACTTCATTTCTAACTCACCAAGATATCCTAAAGACCTGAAATGTTTGTCTTGAAGTTGTTGACGTCGATGTTACCAGTGTTTTAGTTTAAGACAATGATCTCACCCCATATTCTCCGGTCTCCTGGTTGGTCATTGCCCACACGTTGATGTCTATATCCCTGTCGTTGTTGAGATCTGTTGTAACTAGGCCTGTTACTCCTAGAAAACAAAGACAACTTTCATCAAATCAGAAGCATTTTTCTTTCCACCCATAACCCAATCCACAACAAAACTATATAATAAATAATCTATATTCTGTAAAAAAGGAAATATTTGGACACTAACTGAATATATGTTCAATGCAACCAACGCATTGGAAATTTGAACCTCAGTTATGTGTCCTATGAATGTTTAAAGAATAAGCAGAAGAATAAGCAGAATAAGCAGAAGAAGAAGAAGAAGAAGAGCTCACCCCAGAACTGTTGGTTCTGCATCCTCATAGTAATGTTGATGCCGTCGTTCTGGGCACCGCCCTCTGCCAGGTTCTTCTCCAGGGCCATGGCATAAAGCACGAAGCCATCGTAGAAGCTCCCGGAGATGTAGTCCATCTACAATGAGAAACATGGACATTAAAAGGTTTTCATTTGGGCCAAATTTAATACTCGCCAATAATACATGATATAAAGTAGTTTTAGGCAAGGCTTTCTTTCCAACACATTTGGAAAGAAAGGTTGCTTGACGTCATTTGAAAGCAGTGTAAAAGCCTTACAGTAAACCACCACATAAACACGGTTCAAATACATGTTTCTAAGGACACACGTTTGTACAAAGTACGTAATATCAACAACAGAGCAAATCTTGTAAAATATACCGCATACCTCACGCCTAATAAAGGACATAAATGTAGTCGTAAAAACAAGCACAATTCACTTGTTTTCTTGTGTCCATCATTCATCTGTAATCGCTGACATTTGCGTTAAAGACAATTCCAAACGCACAGCGGGCTGACGTGCTTTGTTAACAGAGAATCACAATAAAGTTTAGAAGTGGTTTCCAGCACATAAACGTTGTGGTTATGGATGCTGCTGAGGCTGCAGTAAGAGGTAGGACGCCGTACCAGCGAGGGCTCCAGAGTCACGTTGAATTCATGTTTGGCTCTTTTATGTAGCTCCTTCTGGAACCTGGGATACTCTGGGTTGTCCGGCGGACGGTAAGATATGACGAACACAGACTGGGGGTGGAAAAACAACATAAAACACAGGGAGAAAGTGTCAAAAAAAGGAGCATTGTATGACAATACGATTCCGTCAGAGAACATGATTAGTTGGTTGCAGAGGGTGGAATATTAGCAAGAGGGTCATGGGATACTAACAACATTTTACAAAAAATGTTGACGTTCACCTGGCTGGTGTCTTGCTACCCACTTAGATATTGAGAAGGACACCCAAATAAAAACATCCATAATAACTGGTATACAAGTCATTACATGTTTTTGTATCTCGCCTAATCAACCAAAACACTGCATTTAATTGCAAGACAGATTTGTAATGTTTAATGAACTCATCAGATTGCTTAAGGACATCAATTATAACACACACCGTTGGTATATTCTACCATTTGAATCGCACAATCAACTTTTTTATCAAGGGGCATTTTTTCCCACTCTTCAGGGGCATCGAAAAATGATCTTCCTAAAGACAAGGCAAAGGCATGTGATAAAGTCATCAAACCATAGCAGTTACAGGTGTTTTCTAACCGGTTAACATCAACTATAAACGGAGGTAAACAAAAGTAAAAGACATCCTAACAAACTGAGACACTAGATGCTAACTGTAACTAGATAGGATCGATTATAAGAAATGTAATCTGATTTTACAAGCAAAAATAATTCTGCAATGCAATACAGGGGGCACAAATCCCTCAATGTGGCAGTGCTGAAGAATAAACTAACCCCAATGTTAGCTTTCAACTAAACAAGGAGGGGAAACCGATAGCAAATCTTTTGTTGTTGTTTGACTCGTAAAAACAATTTTCTGAATGTACAGCATAAAATGTTTTTCAGCGCTTAAGTCCAGAATACTTACCCCAAAACAAGGGAACACTTCAACAGTGTCTAACTTTCGACAATCTGAGTAATACATAATGACAGAGATTGCCTTAATCAATCCAATTAAATTTTCCATAAACAGAGGAAGACATTTAACGTCATTTCACAAACACTGTATAAGTAACTGAGTGCTCTAAGGCAAGTGATATTTAGGAATACAAATAGGGATAAAAGCACATCTGTGCTCAATTACGTATTTCACAACACGCTAATTTTGTAGGACTAAGTGGCTTCTAGTAAAACTGCGTCCTGATTAATTAATGCTACGCTACAATGAAGCTACTTGAAAAAAGTAGAAAGAGGAGACGGGTGAGGATGAACATTTTAGGGAAAATCTTTACCAACCCGGAGGGAAAAAGTGATGAAGTTTCCTTAGACACAGACTCTAAAGAGTACACAGAACCTATTTATTCATAGTTGTGATTACAGTGTTTCCCCTATGCTTTTTTTTCTAGCAGCGATGCTGAGGTGTGTGTGAGGTGCACTATGTTGATGTGCGTGTTTTTCTACAATATTTCTCCAATGACAATAATGACAATGTAAGATTTGAGGGGGTGCAGTAGGGCAGTACGGGCTCCTATGATAGATATTTTTAAATTAAACAAATAGCATTGTGGGCACCCAACCTAATTTCTAATTCTAAAATTACTGCCTGTGTGTCGTCGCATCAATAAGATCACGATAGTGGAGCTGTGTGTAATAATATATCCTCCATATTGTGAAATGACACAAGATGAAGTATCATTCTTTCCACTCTAAATAGTCATATACATTATCTTTCCGAAAAAAGTGGAATGATAATTATGTAAAGGCTCTAACAACAATTTCAAGTAATTACATGTGTAAGGCTCTTCCAACTGAAAAGGTTCCTGGGCCCTAGACTAGTTAAACAAAAAACATGCCTCTACATTCTTATCAATATATACAATTATTATCAAAAAAGTGAATGGTGAAATCAAAATATCTTGATATGACTTATATTGCAGTATTATACCAAGATATTGTATTTGGTCATTAACACCCAGTCCAAGTCAAATGATTCAAGTCAAATGATTTTGGGAGTTGTGTTTTCTTACGCATGCTTGGAGGCACATGTGGAAGTCACTCCTTTGTCTAAATTGAAAATTACATTTTGTCGAACCTTCTTACTTTCTCGACTTCTCTACCCAATAACTGTGTTATATCCAAACACTACATCAATCTGGGTTTCATTGAGTTGAGGGTATGACACACACACACACACACACAAACTGTGCAGCAGGTGCACAGTGTACACATTCATAAAGGCTGGCCCCATATTAAAATACTGCTGTTGTGGGGTTTTATTTGTAAATTGATTTCCAAATGAAGTAGACTGATTAAATTCAGTCCGAATAAAATGTCAGCTCAGTGAACTTAACATATTTATCATTCTTGTTACGTTAGAACCGAAATATGAAAGGAATATGAACAATACATGGCTGACCATTAATTAAAAGGAATATAGATTTCCTCAGAATAAAAGGCTGTGTAGTAATCTATCCTTTCTTCTAATTGGAGTATCGGAGACCACTGATATCTAGTAATTGTTCAATTGATTTAATTAGATACCTGAGATTTTGCATGTGTGTGTGTGTGTGTGGGGGGGGGGGCGCACACGCCCTTGCGAATACGGGACGGGGTATGGGTAGGCCTTGCGTGTTAGTGGTTGTTTGTGCAAACTGTGTATACACATGCATGTGTGTATGTGTGTGTGCACGCTCTTGCGTGTATGCGTGTGTGTGTGTATGTTAGTATGTGTGTGCGCGTGTACACGCACACACGTGTTAGTGGTTGTGTGTGCAAACTGTGGATACACATGCATGTGTTTGTGCGCTCACATTTTTCATGGTCGAATAATCGGTGGGTGGTATGAGCGAATAATCGATTATTCAGATTCGCCGATAGGGTCGGGAATGGACACCTTGCTGAGCCGAATGCGGTAGAAATGTTCTAATTTGTGGCACTAAATCTTTGCAGCTGCATTGTACCCTAAATATTGAGATCTATTGTTGTTGCAGCCAATATCTATCAATTGGCCTTACATTTTGGTGATCTGTAAATGTGGAAGCGTGGATCTCCTGTCGGTTTTTTCCATGTAACCCAAAGCATATATCAATATTGTACCATGACACAAACAAGAACCAGATCCATTTGCGTATGCTCTGGCTATGGCCGTGTGCGTTGGGCTAAACATCTAGTTAAACCCTGTCTGAATCTTTTAATTTCTGAAGTGGTTCAATTCGTTAAAACCAATGGACAAAAGGACAAAACAAAGGACAAAACTACAATATCACATAGGATTGCTGTGCGGACGTCAGTGGCTTTCAGATCCAGCTATTGGTCCGAGTCCGACTCGGTTACGTAACCTAAAAGTTTCAGAAGACACACTGCTTCCATAGTATGAGAGTGGGCCTACATCCCATTATCACAAAGCAAATAGGTGGTTTGAGCACTGTGGACTAGCGCTATTCACCCAAAGAGAAATCACACAGGCGCTATTGTGGGTGACGAATCGCCAGAAAAAGAAAAAAGATTGCTACCTGTTCTATTCATGTTTATTAAATTACCAACCAGTCATTAGAGCTTTTGGTATCTTTTGTCTTCATTTAAATGAAACAGCTGCTAAATACATTCATTATTAAAACCCTTCTTTATTAAAACCATTAACCATTAGCAGTGTTGGGACAGGCTTCTATTATTTAAGAAACTGCTAAAAATAGCATAGATTTCTACGTTTATGATCATAGTAAAGTACATAAAGTTGACCCCAAAACATTGTGAATGAATAATCAAATAACCGATTATTCTGTCACATCCCTAGTGTGTACTTGCAAGTGTGTGTGTGCTGGCATGTGTGTGTGTGCACATACGCAAACGTGTGTGGAGGCGCATCCATATCATGTGCACTGTACCTTGAAGACTTTAATGGCATCCGTCCAGTCCGGGTCTGAGTTTTGCCAGGGCTTGCGTTCTGTCAAACTCTCTGCAAACACGTCCAGATAGAAGATGGCGTAATTCTCAGGGTCTGGAATATCGCTCTGAAACAGCTTCATGATGCTCAGGAATGTGTCCAGGGGCCCACAGATGTATACAACTGTGGATAGAAGCAGGAGATAGTAGGAATTAAATACCAGATAAGGATATAAAAAAGGATATACATTTTCCAGATAGGAAAAAGGATATAAATTGCTTTGTTTTGTTTTAAAAGAACAATTTCACTTCACTCCACTTATTTTTGGCATTTTTCGCGTGATTTCGTCATGGCTTGAATGACAGGTCAGAATACACTAAAGAAAAAGAACAGGCGATTGTTGAGCATTATTTAGCGTTGTTTAATTAGCCTTTTAAAATTCCTAGTCTTGCCTCTCTATTTGGAACATTTGCGTTCTGTGTAAACAGCTGAAGGCAGCATCTTATATATATATATATATATATATATATATCTTATTATAGGCTACAGTGTTCCTCTAGTAACTCAATTTGGTACTACTTAGCACAATACATTTTTCATTAATCCTATTTTGCAGCAAACATAAAACTGTCTGCAAACTATATATTTCAAGATATTTCAATGATTTTTTTGGGTGTTCACAGGAAACGCTGGAGTGAATAAGAGCCAGGGGTCTGGCAGCTAAAAAGCAACTCACACAGTCCAATTAATTTCATATTCAGAATGCACTGGGAACCTGAGTTTACCATCATAATTTCATAATTTAAGCTTAAATCATGTAAATAAACAAATTAAGCATTAAAGCATATTACTCAGACGACTTGCTCAGACACTTCGCGCGTGCGCGCGCGTGTGTGTGTGCGTGTGTATAACGACCATAGACGTTATTGGGAACGACCCCCCCTTCCCTTTCGAGCCTCATCTGGTCTCGTGGGACGCTCATTCTACTAACCACACAACATCCTACCTACTCTCACTCTGCCCAGTGGGAGTTGGACCGGCTAGTCTGGCTACAAGCAGTATTTCCACTCGCGGCATATGCCAGCATGGCCACTGCCAGGCTCTATTGGTAAAAAAGAGATTTTTTTAGTGCTCACATGTTGTGAGCCCAAGGCCGGCAGCGAACAGCACAGTTGCCTCGGCCCTGAATCCCATCTCTTCCAGCGTATAACTCACGCTTTGCCAGGCTGTCCTGCTGACTCCTGGATGGAGACCAGCAATAACACACAGAAATAGTCCGGAATAAAAGGTCTGCCTGTGCGTCTGTGCCGTCATATCAGCTCAGAGTGCACCAGGAACCAAACCACAAGCTATCTCCACACCAAATTGTTTTGGTGTCATTTGTTTCACATTGCAATCACCTCACTGGTAATCGGCTCCACACAACCTCGTTCCTTCTTTTATTTTTTTCGCCTCTAAAGACCTGTAACTCTTGTACTTATAGCTGCTAATTATTAAGTGTGAAACGTTTTTAATGTCTTTGCACACAATGTAACATGATCTGTGCTAATATTCCAGAGGCATATTTTGATGATTAAAAAAATCAGTCATTCTTAACCAACATTACACACACTAGCTCTTTGAACGATCACATGACCACTGCTTTGTACAATACCCATATTGTGAAGGCCTGGGATTTTGACCAGTTTTTTTTTTTTTTTTTTTTTAACAGCACACAACATTGGAAGAAAACCAATTAGCTTGCCTCGTCTTTTTTTCCAACAGAGCCGTGTTGACTTTTAAAGTCGATGTAGGCCTACTCTGTTTCATGTTTGTTGTACAGCTAAATGTGTCTCAGGCAAGCTTACATGCTGGAGATCTCATTCAGTAAAATACTTGGGTTTTGTCAGCATATGGCTACTGTATACAAAACAAACTAGCACTACTGTATCGATGCAAACTGGGTTTTGATTATAATTATGGCAACAGCTAGGCATTGTGTGTATCCTTTCAGCAATTATTCAGAGCTTTTCGATATGCGACCCACAGTGATCCATGTTTTCATTTGGTTTTGTAAGGTTTCAAGTGTTTTCCCAGCATCATGCGTGACGGCGAGACCCACTCAGCGAAGCCGGTCCTGACCAACACAACATGGCCCTCGCAAGGAGACAATACATACTTAATGAATTGGCCGAGTGTGAGCGGCCTTCATTCATCAGAGGTGTATGCTCCCCTCCCTCCCCCTGCAGACGGAGGGCCAGCCGTGTGGACATGCCGCCAGATGACGCCCGGCCTGCGGGTTATCTGACGGCACCGCGGCGGCGGAATGCGGAGCAAGTCCAGACTAAACCATTACCACCGTGACCCGGGGGGGGGCTGCCTGTCCACGGGTAGATGTTGATTCATTATCTAAACATGCTCCGTTCATTTTGTTAATGTTTAACAAAACACACACACACACAAAACCCTACCATGTGGTTTATTCACCCTGACTGTCCACTAGTAACAGGCCTACAGACACAGATAGGCCTATTACGCATCGCAATCCTCTGCGTTTGTGTGGTAGGGGTGTTACATTTAAACCGCTTTTAATATATATTTAATATATAAATAGGTCATATTTTGTTAGGCTACATTAATTCCCATTCCTACATGTAGCCTATGATAGGCCTCCTTAATGTGCATGAATGAGCAAGAGTAAGCTTGTGTGGCCTCCATATGCATTCAAAACAAAAGGCCGCAGCACACATTTCAATTGATTTGGCCAACGGCAGCTTAATCATCGATACAGGATAAACAGTATTTCGAAAATGTTTGGCATGATGTTTATCGATCATGCATGAGTTGGCCTTCCCCTTCCCGTACTCGCAAGCCCCCCCCCCACACACACACACACACACACACACACACACACACACACACACACACACACACACACACACACACACACACACACACACACACACACACACACACACACAAACAGACAGACACACACACACCCGACAAAAGCATGCCCCCCCCTCTTAAAACACAGGTGGTCCTCCACCAATAAAGCGACAGTCTGTCCACAGCCTAAACATTCCTCCAGTAAGTAGACTGATCCCTGCATCTATTTCTGGCGACCCTGCTTAACATCTGGAAAAAACTGGGGGGGGGGCGTGTTAATATCTGACAAGCTACTGTGTCAAATCAATAACACATGGACTAAATTGCTCTATTGTTTCTGAATGCAAATGCAAAACAATTTCCCCAATGTGGGATGAATAAAATAAATCTTATTCTTAATCTTTTTCTCAAGCGTCCACAAACAGTTCCCTGCTCCGGTCTGAAGCCAAAACCAACAAAAACTAGGACTCACTTCTCCCGTTCTCCTTCATGCAGGTGATGAGGTCCTTGTAGTCCTTGTGGTGGGGCTGGTAGGGCTGGGCCTCGATGGTCACGTTCAGCTTCTGCTTGAGGTTGACGAAGATCCCCTCCAACAGGAAGTAGTGCGGTCTGTCGTCCTGCCGCAGGTCGTGGAAGATGACCACGGCGCGCGTGGTCCAGTTGAAGTGCGCGTGCAGCAGACTCACGAACTCGCCCAGCTTGGAGGTGGACGGCCCGGTGCGCGTGATGGTCCGGTACTCCTCCTGCTTCTCGAAGCCGTACGCGGGACCCCCAGCCGTTATTAACGGCAGGTTCCAGTGGGACGCGAACCGGGCCACCGTGGCCAGGGGATACACGCAGCCGGGCCCCACGAACACGTCGGGCACGTGGTACAGCTTGGCGTCTACGGCGACCACCTGCGCGCGGCTCTCCGCGCACGAGCCCGCCACCTCCGTGCTGAAGTGGCGCACGTCCACGGAGAGTCCAGCCAGGAGCCCGTGCTTCCGCTGCAGGTCCTCGCGCGCCATCAGGATGGCGGGGAAGACGCGCGCCAGAGCCCATGGGTATTTGCGGTGGTCGTCCGGCAGCATCACGGCCACCGTGATGTTGCGGCTCGGGGACGCCGGCGGCGGCGGCCGGCCAGCTGTTACAGCCATGGGCAAGCAGACCACCGCCACGAAGAAACAGTAAACCAGTTCGTAGTTAAGTCTCATTGTCGTCCTTTTTGGTGGGTCGTTGTTGTTTGCCGGGTTTTTTTGTTTGTTTTTACGCGCGAGCGCGTCCCGGTAAAGTAATGTAACCCCCCCCCCCCACACACACACACACACACACACTCCGCCGCCCCCCCTCCCCAAACTCACCTTTTTAAAAGTAAAGTCCGTATATATCCCACAACTATGTTTTAAATAGAAATAAAGTCAAGAGCCAACAACTAACCAAGCACTACTCCAACTCATTTCGGCGTTAGTAGCATCCTTGTCGCGCGAGCTGATATATTCCCGCATAAGTCCCGATTGTTTGTTGTTGTTGTTGATGTTGTTGTGACGGCGGAACGGCTCGCGAGCTGACGTTGGCCGCGGCGTCCCTCTGAGAGTGATTACATCCATCCAGATGATTGGGACTTAAATCACGGCCACCCTCCGCACTGCCCCCCCATACGTCACACACCGCCGCGCCTCGCCGTCCGCGGCGCAGCGGCGCCCCCTGTCGGCGGCGTTAAAAACAACAACACTGCTTTCATGATTGCTTTTTAAAGTTTAAACGGCTCCTTCTCAAAAAAATTTAATTAAAAGGTCGAATTTTGTGTTTTGTGCGCACGCGCGCACGCACTTCAAACCAGTTTTTCCCATTTTATCTTGTACGCTGGATAATTGTCAAGGCTGTGTTCATGTGTTGTGTTATCGTTTTATTTCTAATAAACTCAGTCTCATTAGAAGCCATCGTGTGAGGAACATCCACAGTGGTGACTGCTCACTGCTCAACAACATAGGCCCACTCAGATGAAACACTGAAATAGTCACACTTCAATATCGGCAATGATAGAGGGAGTTTTCAAAATGTTACCATTTTTTGAACTCCACATAATTACAGTCCAATATAATTAAGAAAAACTAATTGGAACATATGTATTCACATTGCTTTTTGCTGTTGAGGATGATGGAGTGGGGCCAGAGAGAAATGGCTGTTGGGCCAGATCTGGCCCACAGGCTGCTAATTGATGACCCATATAAGCCTATATTAAAGTCTAAAGACCCTCAGTGTTTGGAGGAAGGTGCACAATCACAACTCGTTATGGGCAACCCCTGTCAGTCCCAAACATTTGCTCGCTAAATACAAGTCCTGTGTAAACACAGGACAGCACAGGGGCAGCTTGAGTTTAATAATCAAGCATGTGTAGGGTTGTCAGTGCTATGAAGCGGGGGAGAGACGGATAGTTTGCCATGAATATGGCATTCATCATTTACACACGACAGCATGAGTGAAGCAAGGGAACACACCATGGCTACCTGCCTTGCACTACTGGTTTCTTTGGAAGCTAAGCGGGGGCTGGTCTGGTCCATCTCTGGATGGGAGACCAGTTGGTGCTGGCAGTGGTGTTGGAGGGCCAGTAGGGAGTGCTCATCCCTCTGGCCTCTGTTAGATCCCCAATGCCCCGGGATGGAGAAGGGGACTCCGTCCCGTCTAGAGCACCGTCTTTCGGATGAGACGTTAAACCGAGGTCCTGATCGCACTCATCGCAAGAGTAGGGGTGCTAACCCCGGTGTCCCGGCCAAATTCCCAACCCGGCTCTTGTACCAACATGGCCACCTAATCATCCCCTGGTCTCTAATTGGTTAGTTTCATTCCTCACCTCTCCGCTGTGTGCCAGTGTGTGGTGAGCGTTCTGGCGCATACTGGCTGCCGTGCATCACCCAAGTGGGTGCTACACTCTGGTAGCGGATGAGGTGTCATATCTCCTCCCCCCCCCCCCCCCCCCCCCCCCCCCACACACACACACACACACACACACACACACACACACTATGTAAAAGCGCATTGAGTGACCTCCAATAAAGCGCTATATAAAACCTATTCATTATTATTATTATTTCTAACAATACCAATTGAATGCACTACAATAATGCCGAAATTGATTCTCCCTGATCTCCAGACAACCAAAAAGAAAAAAAGCTTATTCAAATAAGCAAGACACAAGATCAACATAAGATTGTCTTTAGTCGCCCTTTATTTGAAGTCAAGGAGGCAAAAACAAGATACATTCATATTACACTCAATGACTTGGCATACAAAGAAGGAAAATACATTTGAAAGACCAGTGTTGAGAGATATATCGTCAGCTTTTAAACACAAGATAGCTTTAATCCCCCCATTTGATGGTAAACATTCTCTCTTAAAATGGAGTCAATCAATTTGTTGGTCCACATTTTCATTTGTCTTGCTGCATGTCCAGTCTCTCTTGCCTTTACTCTTTCAGCCAGCCCAGCAGCTGAGGTACGTAGTAGGTGATGATGATGTCAGCACCTGCCGTAGAACACACAGGCAGAATTACACTAACCCACAAAGCAACCAACAATCTCCTTTATCTTCCCATCATTTTGCTGCAGATTCGACAGACGCTGCCTGCATCCGGCAAAGACTCAGGAGACAAAGAGTACCTACCAAGAGACCGAGTGACCCTTTGAATGTGTTCATGTTTACTTCAACTCACATTTTGTTACCAGAGCTGCCGAAGCGCTGTGTAACCAGCACCCTAGTTTCCCACGTTTACACAGTTAGTTAAAAAGGTATAACCAATGTCAAGACTAAAGCACGCCTGCTGGCACACTAGTGCCACCCATAGGGTGCAGGTTTAAACCCACCACTCACTTACCATGATTAGGTTGGAGACGGTTAAGGTTTGATATAAAGTTGGGAATAGGATTGGGGATGGTAAACGTTGGTATTGGATTGAAGATGGTTACAATTAGCTCAGGAAATCCTTCCTGGGCGACTCTTTTTAAAAAAAAATGACAGCACTGGAGCCTGTGGAATTAGGAACACACACACACACACTCGCACACACACGCACACACACGCACACACAAACACAAACACACACAGCTCTTCTTACCTGCCCTGCGGAAAGACGTCATGGACTCCATCACGGCGGCCCTCAGATCAAAGGCTCCAGCCTGAGCTCCGTGCCATAGCATGGCGAACTCCCCCGACACGTTGTACACCGCCAGCGGGTGCGTCGGGTGCTGCACAGCAACCAGTCAGGTCAAGTATTTTTATTCATAGAGCACTGAATCAATTTATGTCATATATGTAATATAGCGTATACCAGAAAAGCACAAATACACTTTTAGGTGCAAATATATGAAAAATACCTACATTGAATAAATTGTATTTATTTAGTTGTTCTATATTGTGGTATTGAAGTAATTCAACTATAGGTAACCCAATTTGGACCTAAGAGCACATTTTTTATTTTGTGGGCACTTTAAAGGAACACCAATCCCTAAAACAACTTACTTTAGATGAAAAGTAATGTAGGTTGGTACATAGCAGTGATATGGATTGATCCTGGTTCAAATTCTGACTTAAATGCACAAAGTTTTGAAAACGTAGGAGAGGATATAAATATGGACTCAATATTTCTCTCTAAATGCAAGCTTTAACAGCAATAGAGCCCCGCCCCCTAAATGACAAACAGTGCGACAGAAGCATGCATTTTTATTCTTTTTGATAGTGGGTGGAGACAAGCTCAAACAAGGGTGGTTGGTTTTCCTTTAAGAAGGGACCCCAAAAGGGAGGAATCCCCCTCCCAGGGTAACCAGGCTACAGTGGGTGACAGTGGACACTGTTTTTTTCAACAGATCAGACTCACGGGCCTACAACACATTAAATAGGCTCAACTAGATCATGTAAATCAGAGGATAATCCCAACAAAGAGTCATTTTAAATAACAAACATTTAAAAGGCCAAGTATGACATGTCTGTATCAATTGAATAAAATAACATTGTTTCAGTTGGGGTTTGAGTGACAAAAAATAATAATAAATAGCCACCTACCTTATCTTTGACTTCTCTCAAAATGTCCAAATAGGGGAGTCCAGGTTTTACCATCAGCATATCAGCTCCTTCTCTCACATCCCGCTCCTAAAAAATGTCACCATCACAGAGTTGTATATCATACCGTGCACAATACATGGAACATGCATACAGTAGCGTAGGTTTTGTTTGAACATGGGGGATTAAGCTGGGGATCCTCCCCCAGGAAATTTTGAGCATCAAACACTTAATTGCCTGCAATATGGTGAAATTGTATGCACCAATTTGTGCCTTCTCTGCATCCGTTTATGGTGTCAATGTCTTTATTTATGTAAAGGAAAACACAAACTTCAGGCACCAGATGACAATTCAAAATGTAATGGAAAATAATGCAGTAAATCAGGTATTCTGTATTGCTTTAATTCATTCTCCTGTAGATCAACTTTTCTCATTTAATATTATCCCTGCTGAGTTCTTTGGGGAAGTAAACTCTTTAAATGTGTATGTGACACCTATTCACGTCAATGATAAATTAATGCATTTTAATTAATTTATAAACACCTGGACTTTAATAGCTCATGTGTTTCAGCAAGATTTCTGCTCATGTTTAAAAGTTTCTGCACATTCAAAACATGTGATTAAGCCTACATGGACAGAAATGTGCATTGAATCTTACCACAGCCCGCAATGCCAATCCCCTAGCACCAGGGGGCAGCTGGTAGCACTTTCTATCTCCAAATGCAGGCTTGGACTGGGCAGCATCTCTGCATAAACACAACACAAATAAACAAATTAATATCAATGTCAGTAATGTCCAGGCTATTTGAATTTCTGAATTTGGCACACCTACCTGAAAGGGCCATAATAGCAGGAGGCAAACTTCGCACTATAGCTCAGCACTGAAACCTAAACCAAACACAAAAAAACACACAATTATATGATATCCATTATAGACCCTCGGTTTTATAGTTATTTTTCAACTTGTGTTAGCCATTTAATTTTAGTTTTTTTGAAATTTTGGAATATTGAATATTTCATACAATTTATAGCTCTGGTCAAGTGAAACTTCATAACATATTACATAACATTACATAATTGTAATACTAGATCACCAAAAAACAATTGTCTGTGATTTTAAGTGAGACATATTGTGCATGGCTTTGCTAAAGCGTACCTTGTTGCCCAGCTCATTGGACATCAGTGCCTGCTTGATAGCCCTCACCCGGCCATCCATCATGTCAGAGGGGGCGATGATGTGACAGCCTAACACAGCGAAGCAGGAAGTCGTAAACCAGCCAGGATGTCATCTTTACAATACCATGAATTGCGACTAATTGCGACTCCAAATTAGTTTGAATATTAATTAATTATTATCCTCATGTATTAACATGTTTATTTTTGGGAAGAACATTTCAGCCCTGTATACGCCATATCCAATATCACATTCATGTTAATATGCCAAAAAACAAAAGAGAAGTTCTGTTCCTATTGGGAAGCTTTACAATTTATCATTTATGGCGATAATTATCAATCAATAACCCTCAGAATCGACGACCAATATCATCATAAAGCTGACTGAAGAGAAGATGTTCTATAGAGTGATAGAGGAATAGACACTTGTCATGCTACAACTTATTAGAGAGTGCTGACCTGCCCTGGCATATGCTAGCGCCACCTCCCCTAAGCGCAAGCAGCTTGCGTCGTTGTCCAATGTGCCATCCTCACGTAGAATACCTGAAACGACGAATCAGACACCACACTTATCATAATGCCAGCATTACATACATTCAGGCGCTATTTGTGAGCACCTGAATCTAAAGGAATAGAAAAGCATACAAATAGAAATGCATACCGCAGTGTCCGTGCACAGTGTAAGGACACAGACAGACATCGCAGGCGATCAGCAGGTCAGGGAACAGAGAGCGGATCTTCTTCACGCCCAAAACCGCCGGCGTCTGGTCCGTGTCTGCACCAGAGCCTCTGTCGTCCTACAGGTAGAACATGTGTTCACAGACAATGTGCTTTCATTATGTACATAAACAACATGAATAGACAATTTAGTACCAAAAACAATAGACAATTATGTATACATTTTATGTCCATTAACCAGAAAATGGTTGATACCTAATACATTCAATGAAATGCTTTTAATGAAATGCTTTCAATAAAACACCAATAGGCAGTAATAAATGAGTAATAACCAACCATCCTTACCTTTTCTATCTTTGCAGGCACACCAAATATCAGCACACATTTTAAGCCGTTATCCACAAGAGGGCGCAGCATTCCCTCAAGCTTGTTAACACCATATCTATGATCACACAGATGAAGGATGATCAATAATCCATACACTTTTTAGGCATAATCTTATTCTGCAGAATAATAGTAGCAGAATGTTCAGCATAGAAATGAATTAGATCTTTACACACAACAAAATCATTATTATCCCAAGTCACAAGTAAAACAAACATCACACTTGTTGAGTGCGAACAATGACTCAATCATTCATTTCATGTCATGATCATGAAGTCAAGGCTGTGAGGAAAAAATCTTTCCCAGAGTCATTCCAAAGCTGATTGAAGCCAAAAGACAACATGGACAAAAAGGAGGGAGGTTGCTATTGTGAGGCCCGGTGAACTAACCGATTCCCCTCTTATCTGCATTTGGCTTTAGTAGTTGGCTTTGGGTTCGCCCTTGACTGTATTTATCTCAACACAACAGACTCTGGCCCTGCTCCGCAGCAGGGCCAGCTAGCCCTGGACTAAAGTCAGGGTTAGCCCACTTTGGAATGTGCCAGGATTGTGCCACAGCTCCCTTAGCCTGGGGCTAACAGCTCCCTTAGCCTGGGGCTAACAGCTCCCTTAGCATGGGGCTAACAGCTCCCTTAGCATGGGGCTAACAGCTCCCTTAGCCTGGCGCTAACAGCTCCCTTAGCCTGGAGCTAACAGCTCCCTTTACATGGGGCTAACAGCTCCCTTAGCCTGGGGCTAACAGCTCCCTTAGCCTGGGGCTAACAGCTCCTTTAGCCCCAGGCAAAGCGATCTGCCAATCCTTACTGATTTGGGTGAGCTCTTTGTTAATTATGCAACGCAGTGTAATGTTGGTTATAATAATCAACATTACACTGAACACATCCATCTACAGATGCACACAAGTTAAGTCCTCATTTGAACATTGGTGATGAGCAGGAGGATCATAACAGTGTTGGTTACATTTATTATACAAATTATTATTATTATTATACAAACGTCACGAGACGGTTCCCACCATCCAACATACGTGGTTGTCATGGTTACATGACCCTTACCTGGCCTGACCTGGGAGGCTGGCAATGGGCTCCATTGCATCCGCACTGTCTCTGTGAAAGAAATAGAAAAAAAACAGAACTAGAAATGGCTTATCTCTTATTGTTATTTTTCATTAAGATGTTATTATACCTATAATTATAACAATTACGATAATATATTAAATGCTCCAGTGACAGTTTATCCATGAAGAACTGTGTTGTATGTTTTCCCATCTTTGATAAATTGTATTATGTACAAATGTTCATGATGCAATTTCAATTGTAATATAAAGACATTTACGTTATAAAGATGGGGTAGATGAGGTTTTCGGCTCTTAAATCCGCTGCACATGTCTGCCAGCATCTCAGCGTTGGATGGAAATACCCACTGTGCAGCACAGACTCGACCGGCGTCTGCATCTTAGATATCTGCTGAAAAACAACAACAACAACAACAACAATGGCTTAACTAAAATGTGAGGCACAGAAGGACCTTGCCGTGTTGCCATAGGACATGATGTCCAGCCTGCTCTGCTCTGATACCACCAAGTCACCGTTAAACTGCTCAACCACGCGTGGTAATGCCTCTCCAAACACATACCTTAGGCCAGCAGCCATAGACTGAGGACGGCTCCATGTGTCCCATACTCAGTTATGCAGTAAGTTACTGTACATACATATAATATATAATAGCGACATTAATGTAGGAGGGTTGGTGCTACAGGTACAACCGTCACAATAAGTATTGACTAAAAGACGGAATATTGAATAGTGTAACAAATCATCTCCAATAAAAATAATATGCATGTGTTGTTTATATATGCAAGTTCAGAAAAAAACTTCTGAAAGTGGGCTGTCAAAGAACAGTGCCTTTGCCAACCGCGAATTACCGCGAAGGCTAAATAAATGTCAGACCTAATAAACTCATTTTGGCAGTACGCCAAAGTATGTCTAGTTGAACGTCATAATGTAAAACGTGTACGAACGACATGTGCCTATCCAAAGTGACTTATGTTTAGGCAAATATCTTGCAAAGTGTGCCTACCCTTGTGTGTTATTCCTTCCCTCCGTCCTTGCTGGCGTTTCAACTAGGGTTTGAGGCAGCACGCGGCCACCGTAGGGAGTGTAGTGAGTTTATCTCGCGAGAGTGCATGGACGAGCTCACCAGCGTCAGTCTGACCTGTTAGCTACCACATACATGGACCAAACGCCTATCTTTTGACAAGGTAAATAAACAACGTGACATTAATACCATTTACTCCGCGATATACACTACTAAGATAGATTGTCTTTTGAAACCGATATTGAATACGTTTCAATGCTCACAACGGTCAACGTCACTTAGCTGGCTACTAGCACTGTAGTGTTGAGTTCAATTATTGATGAACTGTAGCAGTACATCTTTGGAAACCAAGCTTGATGCGGTATTTAACGTTACATGACTATGAAAAACGTAATTCTGATAAACAAGCCTAACCTAATTAACCTAGTGAAATAAAGACGTAGCAGAGTGTGGACTTGCCTCATAGGTGCATGCTAATTCGACTGTATATGTGTACATGAGTAATGTGTTAGCTGTTGTGAGTTTTCTGGAAATCATTGTAATCTAAATAGTTTCGTGTTGATTTTTTCTCTTTGTCTGTAGGTCCAAGGCCTATGGAGATACTGACGGCTTCTCTATACGCCTGGTTGGCGTTCAACCTCACGCCCCTCCGCCTACCGGACTCAAAGATGTAACCTAGACTTCTCCGTTACTTCCAGTGCCTTGCCGTCCAACGTGTCCCCGCCGTCTTCCTGAAGACCCCGAGTCTGAACTGACACACCAGCACGTCACTTGGTCTCAGCCAATCAGACCCCTGCTTTCATACTTCATCCTCACCTGTATCTGGTCTTATCACACCCCAGGCAGCCACGATGCTTTTCTCCCTTAGAGAGCTGGTGCAATGGTTGGGCTTCGCCACCTTCGAACTGTTCCTCCACCTGGCAGCCATCTTGGTCTTCAGCATGCTGGTGGCACTGCGGGCGGACATGTTCACGCCGACGCTGAGCTGGTGGCTGGTGTTCGTCCCGCTGTTCGCCGCCGACGGCCTCAGCACCTACTTCACGGCCATCGTGTCCATCCGCTTGTACCAGGAGAACGAGAAGCGGCTGGCGGTGCTGCGGCTGCTCTGGGTGCTGACGGTGCTCAGCCTGAAGCTGGTGTGCGAGGTGCTGCTATGTCAAAAGCTGGCAGAGCAGGAGCAGGCCAGGGACCTCTGGTTCGGCCTCATCGTCTCACCCCTCTTCATCCTGCTGCAGTTCCTGATGATCCGAGCCTGCCGTGTCAACTGACGACCAGGGAGGGGCGGGATGGATATGGCGGACCGCTCATGTCACGAACATCATGTGGGAGCAATCATACCAGGGAGCAATCTTCAAACGGCCGTTTTGAGATTTAAAGCATTACACAATCTTTCTGTTTGCACGTTGCCAGCACTCGTTTTTGCTGTCATGTATTTAAACATGCTGCTCAGCCACCCTATTTTTGTGCCGTTCTGTTTATTTTAATTGTGATCAAACACAGTTGAAGGACACACAATGCAGTGCTAACAGTCATTGGGTGGATGCTATCCTAACACTCATTGGGTGGATGCTATCCTAACACTCATTGGGTAGACGCTATCCTAACAGTCATTGGGTAGATGGCATGCTATCCTAATCATTGTTCATGATAGCAGAACATGATGCTCGTTCATTTATTATATGCTCTTACAGCATTACTTACAGTTACAATTATTTACAGTTCTTGTTTTAAAATCAAACTACTCTTGTGTAAAGAAAGAGGGATAGTCTGCATTACAGACTATCCCTTTACACTACACATTACATTACACTTGAGTTCATTTGTTTTACATTTCTTCAATAGTTAAGTGAAAATTGTTCAAGATACCGAAACTATACAGAAAATAAAAGGTATCCCTTGACAGATAATTTTGAGTGACGTCACTTAAAAGTAACAGGTAAAAAGTAGAGAGAGTACAAGAAAGTAATTCGCAAGTTTATTTGAATAAGAAAAAAACAATGCCCCATTTGTTTTTTCAATTGCCTCTATTACTCTATCAAATTATATTGAATAATAGTAATGTATATTTTTGTAATGTAAATCTAAGGGGCATATCTGAACACTGGATATTGAATAGCTGTACATATTTACATATGAGTGTTTGGCAATGTGTTGGAAGCAAATTTGTCCTGGCTGTGTTTTTCATGTTTATCAGCACAGACACAACACGCACTCCATGCACGGCAACCAGAGGGTCCATGTGTTTGAAACTGTTCTTTCACTGCTGCTGACATTATTATTCAACTTTGAGTGAAAGTGTGTCTCGCTTTATCACCTGTCACTGTCGCAATGTTGTTGCTGATCATTGCAAAGCCTACCAGCTCTCTGATGTGGCGATGCTTCCAATTTACTTGCTGACATTAGAAGAACTCAATGGAATGAGGTTTCACTCTCCCGCCAAACACATGTTTATTTGTTTATTACATCTCTTTAAGCCTATTCCTTAATTAACTAGACCTTAACATGTTAAGGCCTAGTTTGATCCTCATCACTGTAATGCATTCTTTCAGGATGCACCAACTCTATTTATATTCGTCTTTGGCGTTTTCGTACAGTTGTTATTCGTACGGTTGATGTCACTTATGTATATTTCTGTAAATAAACTGTCGCTATTTACTTGTTTTTAAGTAAGGCGTCTTAACATTACATTTGACTAGGGGGCTGTATCTGCTTTATCATGAATAGGTAATAAGGTGGATTTTCCACAAGGGGGCGGTATTTACATCGAGTACGGACTGATACTCACCTAAATACATTTGACAGATATTTTACGTTTAAGTTTTCATTTCAATGCATCATTTTCCAAGTAGTAGAGGGTATAAACTGATATTTGACCAGTACTTTTTAACAAATACAACGTCATAAGTTCGCCTAAATCAACGTGTCTTTTTGTCTAAAATTTAAAAAAAAAAAAAGAAGCTATTTTTAATTGATGTAACGTGCATTTATGTTATATTAACGTGTTGTATCCAAGAATAGCATCCGTAATGCAGATGAACGAACTAAATGGATTAGTCATAATCGCTGCAAAATGAACAGAGCGAACCCCCAGAGACTATAGGCCTACGTTGTTTCCCATGCTATATTTAGTGAAGAACAGTGTGCAATGTAGCTTAAATCATGAGGATGAATATTGCATGTATAATAAATATCGAATGTTAAATGGTGAAATGACAGACTTTTCTGCGAGTGCGGTTAATTTGCAAATCAATTAGGTCTACGTCCAATCCAAATCCTCCCTGAAAGGGTGACATATGCAGAAGGGGCGGGGCCAGACACTTGACGAACAGCTGCGTTTAGCCCAGTCAACAATAGAAGGGGAGGGGCCTGTTTCCGTCGGGGTGGGGGTGGGGGTGGTGGTGGTGGTAGAGGGGGGCGGCTGTAAATGAAACGGGAGTAGTCTTAACCCTGTAGGACCAGAACCAGGCAGCTCCTCGGACTGCTTGACTGAACGCAGGATGACGCCGTCGGTCTACAGGTGCTCGTAGGGCGGGACCCAAACAGACGGAGAATAGGGAGGGGGGGAGAGAGAGAGAGAGAGAGGGGGGGGAGAGAGAGAGGGGAGAGAGAGAGAGAGAGAGAGAGAGAGAGAGAGAGAGAGAGGCTGTGGCGATGCATGCACAATAAACACCGCTGCAGGTACGCGCATAGCCTCCTATAATAGCTCGCCGTCTCACGTCGGGAAGACCCGTCTCCTCCTCCTCCTCCCTCAGCCCCTGGAGACACCACCACCATCCTCCTCCTCCACGATGTCCGGCGGAGACGTCCGCGTCCTCCGCCAGGAGGCCGGGCAGGAGAGCCCGCGGATGCCGGCCTGGAAACGGGAGATCCTGGAGCGACGGAAAGCTAAGGGTAGCGGCGGGTCCGGGGCAGCAGGTGCCGGGGGTCCGGCCGAGGCCGGTCCCTCCAACGGGGGGTCGCAACGGGTTAACGGAACCGAGGTCCAGGGAGGCGACGGCGGCCCCAAAACGGACAACGGGACCAGCGCCGCCTCCGGGTCTGGGTCCGGGTCCGGTCGGAGCTACGCCATCGCCAACCAGCACTTCGGAGGCAAGCGTGGCGCCCCCGCATCCCCCCCAGACCTGTCGCCGTCGAAGACGAACAAAGACCCCCCCTGGGCGTCGTCGTCGTCCGCCGCGGATCACCGCGACCCCGCGGAGACCGACGGCCGGGGACCGGAGAGCCTGGTCCTGCACGACAGTCTGGGCCCCCTGCAGGAGAACCCCTTCATCAAGCTGGAGAAGGAGCGGAAGAGGCGGCAGGACCTGGACAACGCCGCCCGTCCCGTCCAGCACATCCTCGAGCTGTACGGCAGCGTCCCGGGAATCAGGACCATCCGCGCGGACAACATCATCATCATAGAGTCCGACCCGGACTACTTCCTTACCGAGGCCGGGTCCGATCCGGTCCAACAAAATGGTGTCGGCGGTTACAGCTCCCTCAACGACCTCCTGGACCGGAGGGGGAGCGCGGTGACCGAGATCAGGGCCAGGGAGGTGGTCATTTATGACACCGCATTGAGTAAGAGCGAGGAGAACCTCAGCACCCTGGGCAGGAGCGACTATGACCACCAGGCCTATGACACCGCTGAGGGTCAGGGCAGGGTTAGCAGGATGCTGCAGAAGTTTGACAGCAACTATGGGAAACTGCAAAAGAAATCGCACAGCACAGAGAACCTGCTGGACCTGGACTCCAGCCCCGGGAGCCGACACAGGCTGAGACCGAAGCCACAGCCAGACCTGGTGCCAAAGCCCTATGCGGTGCGCCCCCAACCGGGCTTGCCGGTTCGCCACCTGGGCAAGACCCACTCGCTGGCCGCCTTCCAGATTGGCGGCCACCAGTCTTCCAGACCAGAGCCCGCCGCCGTATCTGTGAAGGACTTCCCATTGGGACCACCCCTATTGGGACCATCCCCATTGGGACCACCCCTATTGGGACCACCCCCGTCGGTTTCTTCCTTCCGCCAGCGCTTCGAGGACAGTGGGACAGAGGTCAATCACCGAGACGAGACGAACGGGGCTCCTCCTCTGCCCAGGCCCACCAAGGAGAGGGACTGGGACTCTTTGGGGGAGTCATTCCACAAACCCAAGGTGCCACGCTCGCCAGACTCCCGCCGGGCTGCAGGCGCCGAGTCGCCAACCGGCACAGCATCCCCCAAGGCCCACCGGTCCTCCGGGTTCGAGATCCGGCCCTCGCCCATACCAGACCTCTCTTTGATCCCCGAAGGGGACTTGCAGGCCCGGGCGCTCGCCAACCTGCGCCTGCAGTCTCGAAAATCCTTCACCGTCATACCCATACGCCATAATCCCCTGCCACCCTCCGCGCCCGCCAGCTCCTTCCCCAAGTCCCCCCCCGTCCAGAGGGCAGCAGAGGTGCCCCGAGTGCCAACGGCCCACGTCCCTACCCCCGTCACACCACCCAAGAGACAAGAGGAGGAGGAGGTGGTGGACAGGTCGGTGAGTCCATCGCCTAAACGTACCACCACCACATCACCCTCTCCTCCTCTTCTCGTGCCGACCTCCCCCTCTCCCCCTCCGGTCGTCTCACCTCCACCGGCTCCTCCGTCCCCCGTTCCCTCCTCCCCCCCACCGGCCCCGTCTCCGGTTCCCTCCGTCCCAGACCCTGCCCCCGGTGACCCGTCCGCCACCACCATCACCGGTGAACTACTGCCGGTGACTAACATCGATGATTTCGAGGTGGAGCACCACCACCACCACCCTGCCCCCAGCCCCATGATACAGAAGAGGAAGGGCAACACGTTCACAGTGGTGCCGAATCGCAAGGTGGAGTCCCAGTCACCCACCACCACCACCACCAACTCCCTAGAGGCCCCGCTCGAGCCCTCCTCCTCCGCCGGGGGCCAGCCAGGCTCCACCACACCCACCACCACCCAGGCTCCTTACTCACACCTGGGCTCTCAGCTGAAGAAGCGCTACCCTGCGGTGGAGGAGATCGAGGTCATCGGCGGCTATCTTTCTCTGGGGAAGTCCTGCCTCGCCAAGACGGGCTCTGCAGGCAAAAAGGTAAGACATCGGCCTTCTTCCCGCTGTGGCCACCGCACTGTTGGGCAGAAATCCACTTCCTGTCCGAACGGAGGAAGCAAATGTATTCAGCGATGGTCTACGACTTCACAGGGCATCGTCAGTGTTGTTCTGAGAGCAGCACCCAAACAATACATGGGAGGGTTGGGAGAAGTCAGCTTCTTCATTGTCATGTGCTTCACAAAAGACACACAAGGAGGATGTAGCAATGCTGGTGTTGTATATCAGCCTGATACCAGGCACTGGAGGGTCAGACAACCCTCAGGGAAAACACCCAATAATACCATACATCTGAGCTCAAGGAACGTTAAATTAAATGTAAAAGAAAGCGGAAACTAAGAAAAAATGTAAATGTAAACATGTAAATGGTAAATGGAGTGCATTTACACTTGCGCTTTTCAGACCAGTGGCCACTCGGAGCACTTTACAATTTTTGCCACACTTTCACCCATTCATACACCCATTCATACAGCAACGGCGGTGTCAGCCGCTGGGAGCAGTTAGCGTTTGGAGGCTTGCTCATGGACACCTCGACACTCCGGGTGTCCAACTAGCAACCTCCTGGTTGCCAGGCAACCTGCTCTACAGACTGAGCCAGTGCCGCCTACTTATGTATTTAGCATAAGAAGAGAAAGATGACATTTCAAATTACAAAATAATGATTTATGTTTACATGACCACAGTTAAGTAAAGGCAACAAGTTGGTTTGGTGGTCTGAATAGTTTCTAAACCCATATTTGCACAGACCTGGAATGTGTAGGCTAGAGTGTGGATATTGTTTAATTGCTGCTAATCATTTTTTCACCATGTGAAAGGTTAAACGTCTCTTACTGGGAGTTTGTTTAATGCTATATACCTATATAATACCTGAGCTGCTCGCTTATGCTGTAATGCCTAAAGTGGATTAGATGGTGTATTTACAGTACACAGACTTTTTTGGACAAGCCACCATACACCATGTAAATGTTCATTGGACAAAAACGTTGACATTTGTGTCAACGTTTTTTTATATGGTTAGGCAATGGCATTGATAGACAAGCTTATCATGGCTATATCTCCAGGATGTAGATGGACATTTGTACTGCTAGGCTACTGATAGGCTACTGCCAGCAAGGAATAAACCTATTTCACCGACAAAGCTGTTGACTTGAACTCAGTTTTCAGTTTCCTTTCAGAGCCACAAACAGATTCTTAGCCTTTTTGGTTTAAAACAATGTACTGTAAAATACAATATAATCACAAACTGCCACCTTTTTCTTTTACACGTTAAATGATTCATCAAGAAGTCAAAGGTTCCTTGTGTGACTCCAGTACACTCTGGGCGGGGGCCTACAGATTGTCTGTTGACCTTTTAGGTGTTTCATGAGTGTTCACATTTGGACCGTATCACCCACTCCCAAGCTGGGCAGCGCTCGCTCTTTTGCTGTATCCATTGAACTCTATTGAGGCACACCTCTGCTGATGGTGATTATGTTGAGTCTCCTACCGGCCCTTCAATCTAGGCCAATGGCTCTCCCGTTTCCCTCCACAGACCGTGGCGAGGTGCGCCGGTCCCTGTGGCCGCGGCGTCCCCCGTAATCCTGCTCTCTATTCAAGCAGAACGCCGCGGTCTCTCAGTAGCCAACAGAAGCGGGGAACATATTTCAGGATGGTGGGGAAGCCATGTTGTACGCTGTTTAGGTTGTGATTATCAATTTATTTGATTTTACCTGAATGCGTACTCCACAATTATACCTACACTGCTATAAAACATTAAAAAGAGAAGTTTCAGTAAGTAGTTAATGCACAGTATTGATATGTTCGGTTTCTTAAAGGGCCTATAGTTGTTTAAATGTGTCTATATAACTCGGTCCTATTTACTGTTAAACTTTGCTCATGTGCTAAGAGAAACGTTACATTCAATAGCCAAAGCACTTGGGTCTGGTGTTAATGAGGAAGGCGGAAGCTCAATTGTGATTGGCGTTCACCTGGTGATGTGACGCATGATTTCATCCTCCACTCTGAAGATCCATATTCCCATGAATGGCGAGTCGCACACCCGCCTAGTGTGTGTGTGTGTGTGTGTGTGTGTGTGTGTGTGTGTGTGTGTGTGTGTGTGTGTGTGTGTGTGTGTGTGTGTGTGTGTGTGTGTGTGTGTGTGTGTGTGTGTGTGTGTGTGTGTGTGCACTGGCGCCGCCAGCCGGAATCCTGTACGCACTGTGCGTACAATTTTTTTGGTGAAAAAAAAAAAAAAAAGCAATTGTGAAAAAAAAAAGAAGCAATTTTATTTATTTTGAGGGGGTGTGATGAGGGTGTGACAAAGATGCTTGTTTGTAACAGGCTAAACGTGCTGAGCTCGTTGATTGTTAACCAATCACTGGAGGCCTAACGTAAAAGCCAATGATTGTCGTTTACGTCATTCATCTGTCACTTTTTGATTTCTGGCGCATATTTAGCTACCTACAGTCTATGATATTTACACTAAGCTATGTGATGATTACGCCCGGTCCAGCCTATAGAAATGTCAAAAAGACAGTTGAGCCTTTTCCAGGCATTTGAAAAAAAGAGATCCAAACCCACGATCACAAACACGCAGCAGAGCAGCGATAATGAAGGTGCTACCAGCAGTCAGGCAGGACGTGAAGACGAGGTAGCTAGCTATGCTTCTAGCTCTTCTGCCTCTTTGGCGGTTGCAGCCGCTGTCAGTGAGGGTCCAAGCCCCGAGCCCGCCGAGAACACACGGCAGCAGCAAAGGGTGGTCAGTGCTGCTGCATATGAAGATGACCTTGGCTGTGTTAAGGCTGATGAACTCAAAACGACATCCGATTCCGTTAAACTGAAAGCCATACAGTCCAGATTCAAGCCCCCCAGAGGGTGGGTACCCCCAGCTAGAGTCATATGTGGGAAGCAGCGGAAAATACCGGAGGAATTTTTTTTTCGCGTCATCTCGCTTTCTTTTTTCTCTCCTCTCCTTAGCTCCAAACTCACTCGTCTGCACCGCGATTATTAACCACAGTAGCCTATAGTTTTCCACACAACAGCCATATAACTCATGTCAGAATAACAACAGTCTCAGTAGATTAATGGACATTTTAATCTGTTATTTCACTAATACTGAAAACATTAGATTAGTATTTTTCCATTTGTTGTATTTGCCGTTCCTGTGCGTACTTTGAAATTGAACCCTGGCGGCGCCACTGTGTGTGTGTGTGTGTGTTGGGGGGTGGGGGGGCTATTTGAGTAGGTACTCACGCCTATGTAAGTGTGTCTATTAGACCGGGGCGGGCCCTAGTGTGTGTGTTTATGTGTTTTGTCATGCTCTTCTCTTTTGCTGTGTGGGAGCTCAACCAAATAGCTGCTTTTGTTGGTGTGGGTGTGTGTGTGTGACTCTCTTCTCGGCCATCATTTAGGCCCATTTTGGGCCAAGAGTTTCTGGGCAGGGCTTTGCATGTAATTACAAAAGCAGGGGTGTGTGTGCGTGTGTGTGTGTGTGTGTGTGTGTGTGTGTGTGTGTGTGTGTGTGTGTGTGTGTGTGTGTGTGTGTGTGTGTGTGTGTGTGTGTGTGTGTGTGTGTGTGTGTGTGTGCGATGGCCTGTGCTCAACATTGGTTTGGTTGGTTTTGTGAGAGCTGCTTTTCCAACCCCCAGACACTTTCATAAGCAGCTACAGGCCAGAAAAGGGCAAAAGTTGGATGTTTCAAAGCACACACACACACACACACACACACACCAGGAGAAACGTATCGAGTGTGTTGTTTAAACACTGCATCCCTCCTCCTCCTCCTCCTCCTCCACATTATAGTTTTTACAAAACATTTCCCAAAATATGTCCATATCTTCCTCCCTCGTTCGTTTGGACCTAAGCTCTGTTTTTCTGCTCAAGTCCTGGTGTGTAGGATGGGATGTGAATCTGGGTGTCGTCGGGGTTTATGAGTGGAATGCTGGATGCGGTCTTTCCTTTTCTCTCCTCTTTCTGAATCACGTCACCGGTTACAAGCAGCCCACTCCTTTTACAACCGTCGGTTACTAAGTCTTCCTTCTGTATCTCTATCTCACTTTATCTCTCTCTCTCTCTCGCTTTATCTCTGTCTCTCTTTATCTTCTTGGTTTATCTTCCTTGCTTTATCCATGACTCTTATCTATTGCTCTCTGCCTCTCTCTCTCTCTCTCTCTCTCTCTCTCTCTCTCTCTCTCTCTCTCTCTCTCTCTCTCTCTCTCTCTCTCTCTCTCTCTCTCTCTTTGTCGCTGTCTGTGATTGTCTTCCTGTTTCGAGGAGGAGCGGTGGAGGTGCTAAATAGGTCAAGTGCGACTTCTTGTGCCGCATCCTTCATGGATTTGCATAACATCTCGAAGGGCTCGCTGTATCGAGGGCTGGCTGCACTCAACCATTTTGTGGTGTGGTTTTTAAAAAATATATATTTCTCTATATATTTTATATATTTCTGCTGGGTTACCGGTTGAATTGCAACGGACAGGAAAGGATTACGGTCTGCTATGGTGGACAACAATTCAGTTTTTTTTAGCCCAGAACTGTTGCCGCTGGAAATCAGACATGGGAAGGGGTGGAGTAGTGTTTTTTTTTCCTCCTCTCCAACTAGTTATTATGGGATGCTGTTTGTGAGCGGGACATCAGAGGAAAAATATGAAGGAAAAAGAGCCAAAGTGACGGAGAAAAGGATGTTGTGTTGGCCTCTTGTGTATCGGCGTAAAGGAGGTTCTCCACACTTAACACACACTTGTTTAATACGACTAAACAGACTATGCTAGCCATTTCATCCAATCAGTCAAGCTGGTAATTAGAATTGGTGAAGGCGCGGTGCATCTTCCACACTTTCTCAGAACGTGACTGTTTTACTGATTAGGCCCACAAGTCTCCTTCAGCTAGTTATATAACCGCTCCGTGGCTCATTTGCTACCCCTGCCAATAAAATGGCTTTTATGTAGTTAACTTCAACGAAACATTCATTCCACTTTAAAGAAGACAATTTAGTCACAGTCGACTCATGCGTTATTTAGAACTCTTGATTCATCAGATGATGAATTCAAGCTTCATTTCATTGCCATGATATCGCAGCCAGCGATTCTTAAATGGTATGGCAGGGAACCAAATAAATTAAGTTTTTCCCCAATTTCCAAACCTACCATTTACATTTCTAACATTTGTAGGCACACACACACCAAATATGCATTTACTGAAATATATATATATATATATATATATATGTATGTATATATATATATATATATATATATATATATATATATATATATATATATATATACACTCACCGGCCACTTTATTAGGTACACCTTGCTAGTACCGGGTTGGACCCCCTTTTGCCTTCAGAACTGCCTTAATCCTTCGTGGCACAGATTCAACAAGGTACTGGAAACATTCCTCAGAGAGTTTGGTCCATATTGACATGATAGCATCACGCAGTTGCTGCAGATTTGTTGGCTGCACATCCATGATGCGAATCTCCCGTTCCACCACATCCCAAAGGTGCTCTATTGGATTGAGATCTGGTGACTGTGGAGGCCATTTGAGTACAGTGAACTCATTGTCATGTTCAAGAAACCAGTCTGAGATGATTCGCGCTTTATGACATGGCGCGTTATCCTGCTGGAAGTAGCCATCAGAAGATGGGTACACTGTGGTCATAAAGGGATGGACATGGTCAGCAACAATACTCAGGTAGTCTGTGGCTTTGACACGATGCTCAATTGGTACTAATAAGCCCAAAGTGTGCCAGGAAAATATCCCCCACACCATTACACCACCACCACCAGCCTGAACCGTTGATACAAGGCAGGATGGATCCATGCTTTCATGTTGTTGACGCCAAATTCTGACCCTACCATCCGAATGTCGCAGCAGAAATCGAGACTCATCAGACCAGGCAACGTTTTTCCAATCTTCGATTGTCCAATTTTGGTGAGCCTGTGCGAATTGTAGCCTAGTGTATATATACACTCACCGGCCACTTTATTAGGTACACCTGTCCAACTGCTCGTTAACGCAAATTTCTAATCAGCCAATCACATGGCAGCAACTCAATGCATTTAGGCATGTAGACATGGTCAGGACGATCTGCTGCAGTTCAAACCGAGCATCAGAATGGGGAAGAAAGGTGATTTAAGTGACTTTGAACGTGGCATGGTTGTTGGTGCCAGACGGGCTGGTCTGAGTATTTCAGAGACTGCTGATCTACTGGGATTTTCACGCACAACCATCTCTAGGGTTTACAGAGAATGGTCCGAAAAAGAGAAAATATCCAGTGAGCGGCAGTTCTGTGGGCGCAAATGCCTTGTTGATGCTAGAGGTCAGAGGAGAATGGCCAGACTGGTTCGAGCTGATAGAAAGGCAACTGTAACTCAAATAACCACTCGTTACAACAGAGGTATGCAGAAGAGCATCTCTGAACGCACAACACGTCGAACCTTGAGGCGGATGGGCTACAGCAGCAGAAGACCACACCGGGTGCCACTCCTGTCAGCTAAGAACAGGAAACTGAGGCTACAATTCGCACAGGCTCACCAAAATTGGACAATCGAAGATTGGAAAAACGTTGCCTGGTCTGATGAGTCTAGATTTCTGCTGCGACATTCGGATGGTAGGGTCAGAATTTGGCGTCAACAACATGAAAGCATGGATCCATCCTGCCTTGTATCAACGGTTCAGGCTGGTGGTGGTGGTGTAATGGTGTGGGGGATATTTTCCTGGCACACTTTGGGCTTATTAGTACCAATTGAGCATCGTGTCAAAGCCACAGACTACCTGAGTATTGTTGCTGACCATGTCCAACCCTTTATGACCACAGTGTACCCATCTTCTGATGGCTACTTCCAGCAGGATAACGCGCCATGTCATAAAGCGCGAATCATCTCAGACTGGTTTCTTGAACATGACAATGAGTTCACTGTACTCAAATGGCCTCCACAGTCACCAGATCTCAATCCAATAGAGCACCTTTGGGATGTGGTGGAACGGGAGATTCGCATCATGGATGTGCAGCCGACAAATCTGCAGCAACTGCGTGATGCTATCATGTCAATATGGACCAAACTCTCTGAGGAATGTTTCCAGTACCTTGTTGAATCTGTGCCACGAAGGATTAAGGCAGTTCTGAAGGCAAAAGGGGGTCCAACCCGGGTACTAGCAAGGTGTACTTAATAAAGTGGCCGGTGAGTGTATATATATATATATATATATATATGTATATATATATATATATATATATATACATACATATATATATATATATATATATATATATTTCTATATTTCTATATTTTATATATGCTTCCTATAGTATCTCTTTACTTGCAGCAACCATAGTGTTCTGTGCTCTCTAAAGCACCAGATAAATGCGTTTTGGCTAAAGTACATTTTAAAACAAACTTGCCGTAATAAAATCTGCTCTTGACCTCACCAGTCACTGTGTGTGGGTGTGTGTGTATGTGTTTGTGTGTGTCCACCCGTGGAACCCCTTGCCATTGGTTAGTGGTTAAATGTCATGGCATGCAGATTTAAAAATAAGACTGGGAAAGGCATTCTCTCCCGACCAGGAAGTGCTCAGTGATAGGCTCGCTCTAAGCTTTACATTGTTTGTCTCCTTGGCATAAGGTGTGAAAGTCCATTGTGTTTAATAATTTACCACCCAGGGCAGCTTTCCTTGTCGCTCCACCCTTCTTATTTCCTGAACTGTTCTCTCTCTCACTCACTCACTCACTCACTCACTCACTCACTTGCTTGGTATATATAGTCTTTGCTTTAATTGAGAGCATAAGGTTTTAAATTGGCCTGAGAGACAGAAGGCAGAGCTGAATAAAATGGTTTCCTTCGTTGTGTTAAGCAACCACACCTCTTTTCTGCCTTTTAATCCTTCCTCTGTGTCTCTCTAAAATTGGTGTTTACATTGTGTGTGTGTGTGTGGCGTTTCGTTAACAGTTAATGGTGATGATGGTTTTAAAGCCCAACAGGTACTTTTTGAAAAGTATTTGTAGAATAAAAACATGTCTCCATGTGCTCTATCGCATTTGTGCGTCTGTTAGAGAAAACGGAGAGATGCGGGGAAAGTGAGAAAATTGTTTGTTGGTGAAAAATCTTCAAGTGCAATGTGTTGTGTTAACTTCTAGGCAATTGTGTCTGTCTCAGGTTCCGAGAATCCCATATTTCAATATTTCCATTGAATTTCAACCGTTTCAACTAAAGCATGTTTACTATCAGTGATGTCATCTCTCTGGTATTTATTTACATGGCATTTTTTTTAGGCAACTGTGATTATCACACTTTATTCCTCAGTGTCGTACTATAATTGTCACATTAACTTTTTATCTGTTCCAAACAAATGCATGCTAGTATGCGGTCTGTCCCACGCATCACTCCACTGTCTTTAATTCATTTTTGTTGTTGCAGCTTCATCGTGATTGTGTGGTCCAAACACTCCTGTCTCTCCATCCACCATGAAACATTCCTCCGTAGGGGGGGGGGGGGGGGGGGGGTGCGCTTAGTGACGTAGGCCTTACATAAATAATATCTGTGATATTTTTAGACTACCCAAAGCCACAAAGGTTTCTACACAATAGCTGTGTGTGTGTGTGTGTGTGTGTGTGTGTGTGTGTGTGTGTGTGTGTGTGTGTGTGTGTGTGTGTGTGTGTGTGTGTGTGTGTGTGTGTGTGTGTGTGTGTGTGTGTGTGTGTGTGTGTGTGTGTGTGTGTGTGTGTGTGTGGTAGCAGCTTGTTCCACGCGGAGCAGGTTGCTCGTTGCAGCCCTGCGCAGGCGGTGTAATTAACATTCAGCCAGCGAAGCCCCAGGATCGCCGTCATGTTTAATTTAGTGTGTGTGTCTTCCTTTTAGTGCATGACAATAAGCAGATGAAGGGATAAGTGCACTGTATACAAGAACTGCACACACACGTTCGTGTGTGTGTGTGCGTGTGTGTGTGTGTGCGCGCCATGGTATTGTTAAAGCAGCATCTGGACAGGTAGCATACCATCAGATATTGATACTTGTCTTTGTGAATCTTGTCTTTTTGAAGTTGTTGGCGAATATTCCATAAATATGGTCCAGCAGGTTCCCTGGTTTCCCTTTACTAGTGTGGCGCCCGTTCAAAGCGTGCCTGTTGGGAACGGGCCGATTGCTTGGCCACCGGTGGAGCTGCTTGCAGCTTGCTCAAGAGCCGCTCGTCCAAACAACTTCACACTAGACACTGCACAATGGTTGAGTCCTCAGCAATACAAACGACAACAATCAGACAGACAGACAGACAGACAGACAGAGACTCCTTCCATTTAGATGGGGTCTATGGTGGTTGCAAAATGCATCTCTTGAGAGCTGTTTTTTTATGACGTTACTTTGCAAAGTCAATGATTTCCAACAGACCTCATGATCAAGGTGTTGTACAACTGCACAGGGTAGCAAAGCTTTGTTTATAAATATATTCATGCTGGCGAGCCTCGGCGATATCCGAGATACATGTACATTTGTGCCAAGAACGACCATCTGATTGGGGGTTATCCTGTGTTGTGCGGCTCGCAAGGAACATTGATCTCTGTGTCGAGTGGTTTTTGCATGTACTTCTCAAAGGGCAGTCTGTGTTACCGCAATGTCTCTCACCCTCTCTCTCTCTCTCCCCGTATGTCACTCCACCTCCACTCTCCCATTTCTCCCTCAGACACATAACCATGGTGCCTGTCGCCAGGGAAACACAAGCAACTGCTATTCTATCCCGTCATTAGGATGCCTGGAAAGAAAACAGACACACACACACACACACACACACACACACACACACACACACACACACACACACACACACACACACACACACACACACACACACACACTCTTATGTTAGCATTAGCTGCTATTATTGCTTGGCCTATAGGCTACATTTTTACTGGGTAGATACTTAGAATTGCCTCGATTGGCAATCTCACAAATAATAAGATCCACAATTTGGGGCTGACCTTTCCCCAGGTTTATTCACCGTCCATGAGACTATTCAATGTGGAAGAGGTGTAACAGTAGTTGTAATAGTATGGACGAAAACAGGTGTAGCTCATTAAGTGAATTATGGGTCTGTAGGCACGCCAGCGCCCATAATTATTGTCCTGAGATGCAACTCTGTTCACCCCTACTATTACACCTCTGTGATAAAGGCTCGTTGCAGACCATCCCTTTTTAGTTTTTATCGCAAATATCTCCGTTTTTGTACAGGTGTAGCAACAGGCTATTACTCATTCTAATCCTTCTTTCTATGGCATGCACTACAAGAATAACAAATATTAAATCACTCTCCCACACAAAGTGCGATATAAATACCCCCGCGCACAGGGCTTCAGATCGCACTGGAGCAGCAGTGACTCATGGTATCTCAAGACACGCAGCCAGTGTACACACAGATTACGCACACGCACGCGCGCTATGAGTGCTAACTGCCATCGCACCTCGCCACACGTGCGAATGTGTGCATGTTCTTGCTATAACACTATAGTAACACTTGACTTGCTGAAGAGGCAGTCGCTTCGGCACTTTTAAGGACATTTCCATTTTATACAAGCTTGTGAGTTAACTTCCTCAACCTCTGGCGTGCGAGGTGGAGATGTGATCCGGCGACGTGATTAGATGACTTTCCTGGCTCCACATTCAACAGTGATGGTTCCTGGGTATCGGCGGTGGCCTTTGGTCTGCCGTTATACCGTGGAGTTTGAGCTCTGTGTGGCAGGTCTTTCTCAAATATATCCGTCTATGCAATAGCATCATCTCACAATAGTCAAAATATTGACACAAAAAGCAAATCTGCTGTTCATACATTTTGTCAAACGAATCCATTTACTACCTCTATTTTAGTCACATTTTTAAGCTTGGTGTTGTATCGCTTCCCGTTTTTGGTTTTATGAGAATTTTCACTTTCTGTTCCTGTGGTGACTACTAGGCGCTAAAAGTGTAAAGACTAGATATGCCATGACATGATTCATTATTGTCATGAAGCCTAAATGATTCCCATTCTTGAACACTTCATTACAGGAAATTGGTGCAATTGTCTCATCTAATTAGTTACAGATGAGTGGATCCACTCAATCTGTTTCAGTTAATGTGAAAAACAAACAAAAAACAGTTGTATCAATGTGTAGTACAAAAAAGCATATATGGTGTCTGAATCAATATTATGCCACTTGTTTCGTCTTCAATGTTGCGTTTTTAGTCCTACCTCTACAGACGTGTACAATAGCTCCTGTGTATCATGAGTGAATGTGGAGCAGTGTAGCCTCATTAGCCTCTGAAGCTAGCGAGATGTTGCTCATTCTGCTGTAGATGAACTCCCGGGCCGGGTCGGTTCCCGGGCCGCGCTGCTAATATTAACTGGCTGGCTGGAGATTAGCCGGTAATCGGCCCGCTGGTCAAGCTGCCCGCCGGCGAGATGTTGTTACAGCTATTCTGTTGTAAGACACCAGGAGTGGCTGAGGCTTTTTACACGCACACACGCACACACACACACACACAGGTAGAGGAACACACACACACACAACACAGGTAGAGGAACACACACACACACACACACCAATTTAGACAAAATGTTGGTAAAATGTTGACAGAATGGTGTTGACATGTTTTCAGTTGGTTAAGGAAGACAATGTTAAGAGAGACTGTCGTTTGATTGGACGGTTGGGAACTGGGGGAGGGGGGGGGGTGGGTGGAAGTACTTCCGTTGGATGGCGGTTGGGGCGGTGGGGGTGGGGGGGGGGGGGGGGGGGGGGGGTGTTTGTGAATGTATTACAATCCTACAGATAGAGGACGCATTGACCATCCATGTAGCCGCTAGATTGAATTTGTGTCCCGGTGGTTGGTGTGCGTGCGGCATCACTGAGGAGGTGGTGGTGGTTGGTCTGGTCCTGCGGCTGCAGGGCAGGGCCAACAGAGAAGCCATTCTCCCCCAAACACAGGCTCCTCTGAGGGGCCTGCGCTACAATGGACGGCTAAAGGGAAATGAGGGGTTCGTGCTTTCGCACCTTTGACAATTGGCCTGCGTCAAGTGTGGTGCGGTACGTGCGGAAGAGTGTCCTTAGTCATTATGTACAGTATTGACTGTACAGTAAGCAAAATTAATGTTGTTTCCTTTCATGTAACATTTTTTTAACCAAATGTGAGGGGGAGTCTTGCTTCCCTGATGTAACTCCCAGGAAGCATGTGGGTGATTATTGATTTGTATTATTCAACGTTTGAGCTAGCAGCCAATCATGACCTGGCTACACAACGCACCGGAAAAAACCCCCACTATTATTTCACATTTTTTGTGATCACGTGATGTACGGAGTATCGGTCAAGAGACAGAATGAGAAACAGTGGAAGAGATAATGTGTTTATAAATGTGCATTTGCTACTCACTAGAGACGCACGGTTTGAGTAATTGGCCTGCGTGACCCGGCTAAGCGCGGGTGTAGGCGGTTGCGGATCAGCCTTTTTTTTCAGTATTTATAATATGCGGGTGATTTGCGGGTGGGTTAGTTCAAATCCGCTTCTTGCTATCAGCTATTTCTTGCATGCCATCCTAATTATTTTGTTCAAGTTCGGTATTGCATATCCTTTCATGCCATATATATCCTGTCCAACAAAATCCTACGTGATTTTTTTTTTCTTCAGATCATCTTATTTGTTGTCCTTGTTGGATAGATTATTTTATTTACATACAGCGATATATTCAGGTGAGGAAATACCTTAACCACGCATCACTAAGAGACACACACACACACACACACACACACTTTCCTGGTACTGTGTAGATCACACTGAACTTAAAAGTTGACATGTTGCTTTCTAACAATTACACAAAGGCAAATAGCATTTAAACAAACATGGGTGTAACTCATTTCATACACGACTTTGTGTGTGCGTGTGCGTGTGTATTCATGCATGCACATTTTCTCAGTGCTTGATGTTGTCTTGGAGATGATGGGTTTCAAATAATAACAAACATATTTTTGGATGAGGGAGAAGATGATGGTTTTGATCTATCTGTGTCCACCCCTCTTGAAGATGGCTCTGAGCCCTACTTATTATTTCCCTGGTGGAATATTCTGCGATATCAGCGAAGGAAGATAAAGAGGTGCTCATGCTTGAAGGCAAACATCCAAAGGAAAAGACGCGAGAATGAGGAAGCAGAGAGTCGTGATTTATTGATAAACTCTTCGTTTGGCATCAAGTAACTTCCTCCGAGACAGGATGTGTTACGTTTTACAAGAGGAACTAAAAAAGAGAAAGGACACCGGGCTAAAAATGGCTGTTGCCGGGAACCAATTTGTCAGTCTGAGCAGCAGACAGTGGCTTGGTGGGAAGGTATCTTCATAGCCCCTTAGCATGTAATGGGAATGGGCAAGGTGAGCAAATGAGTATTTGAGATGTTTTTTAAACCACAACAAGGTTTGGGTGGAATCTGCTGTAGAATAAATGACTTCTGAATGTATTTACAAAACGTTAATAAAAGTAATGCATCACAGCATTGTATAACATGGATGGTTAGATAAAAGTGTCCAACCAAATGGCCAATTTATTTCAAGTCCAGATCATACAGTGGAAGAAAGCTTTTCTTGTTATACATATTGTGTATATAAATAAATATCTAGGCTTGGTTAATAGGCCCACTATTTCACATCTTATAGATGGTATTATGAGGAAAACACATTTAACCATTTCAACAGAATACGTCACATAATTCAAATCCTCAAATCCCAGCTTTAGACGAAGCTGGGAAAAAATAGGCCAGTTTAAAAATGCAAAACCCATATAGCCTCTATAGGTTAGAATGAATAGAGCCAGTGCTGCTGTTACTGGCTTGGCGGCCTTGTGATGATGATTAGGGATAGACTTAAAGTACAGCCTGTAGCCAGGTACACCAGAGAGCCAAGCCAGCCATCAGCTGACTGTGTGTGCGTGTGCGTGTGCGTGTGCGTGTGCGTGCGCTGCGTGCGCGCGCGCATGTGCATGTGCGAGAGACATACAGACAGACTGGTATAAGTAGGAAGGAAACAAGTCTCACTGAGGCCCTCTCTTGGCTGGGTGCAGAATCATTCTTAACATTTTGTTATTTGAACTTGGGTGTTTAGTGTAAATCAGTGCATTGAATACATTTTGAAGATGAATATTGTACCAATATCGCTATATTCCCCTCCTCTCCATCTGCTTGTTGATTGGAGTATATGCTTGTTTGCAGTTAAATGTACTGCAGATCCAAATTTAAAAACTAATCAAAGTCTCTCTAAGTAGGACCATTAAAAGACAAACAATATTATATTTGTTTAGTTTATCAGTCACGGCTGCACCCTGTCCTGAAATCTCTCAAAGTGCAAAGGGCTTCCAATCATTAGATATCAGGAATGTAATCACTGGCAATGAGACACTTCCGTCGTTGTCACTGTTGACAAGTGAGCTGCGTGTTGGAAAACGCCTGAATAAAGTGCACTATTGGACTGTGATGGACTGCTACTGGTGAATAATGGCCGCCAATAAGGAAGCAATATTCTCTGGCCGCTGTGCAACCTGCATTAAATTGGAGGCATGTGGAGAGTTCAAAGTGGTATAATAATGTGGTTGAAGCGAGTGGGACTGTTTTTTTTCCGTAGCTGGTGGGCGGTATCGCTAGCGACTAGTGGCCAGTTTCTCTTGTAGAGATTACAATACAGTATATGGCATCTAATGGGGGCCATTCTGGTTTTGGATTCATGGTACCGGTCAGAAGGTACTTAATGATTGTACTTTTCAATTCATAAGGCAGAACTATTTTGCGTATTGTTATTTGTGTCATGGCGTGGCCTTTATTGCCAATATAGCTCTATTTTAATTTACTGAACTACAAGTACAACTGAACGACAAGTACAAGTACACTACAAGTATCCCTCTTTCCTTCTATCTTCTTCTTCTCTCTTGGTCACTGTCTTGCACATTTCAATGGCAGGGGTGTCCAAAAATGAAGCACCAGTGTCGAACATACATACATACACAAGGTTTTGTGATTTTTGTTTTCCGATATGAACATACATTTCTCTCTCTTTCTCTCTCTCTCAAGATCTCATTCAACGAGGCGGGCCTCCACAGCACCTACGAGTATCCGTCGGAGAGCAGCGCCTGGGACAGCGACGGCGAGGACGACGAGGAAGGGGGGAATGGGACGGGGGTGGCGGACGACCAGCCCAGTATGGTGGGACGGATCCACATCCCCCGGCCCAGTTTCACCAGCTCCCCGAGCCATGGCACCAATAGCAACGGTGAGATTTCCTTCAAACTTCAAACGCAGCTCTGATTCCATTCCCCACAGGTAGAATATATCGTCATATAACTGCATTGATATTTGGGATATTGGTTGGCCAAAGTATTACAACTTTTCTGGATTGATTTTCAATTTCAAACTGCACTAGCTTAACCTTTTTGCTGCACGCATCACGTTAGTTGGCTTTACTGGTCTTTTACATCAGTGGTTCCCAACCTTTTTTGGCTCATGACCCCATTTCTAGCTCTGAAATTGTTTGCGACCCCAACTTTAACTTTTGTGCATCTGCTTCAACACAAGTTGTTTTTACGACCCCAAATGCAAATCAGGGGACCCTAAGGTTAGGAACCCCTGGGCCATGGGTGGATTAGTTGTATTCTTTAGATATAGCTAAGATAATATCAAATAAATAAGATGGCTGCAGTGAAAATGTTACATGGTGCAGGTTGTAGCATTAATGTCACACTGTAAGGGAGGTGAGGGATTAGTAGGGATGTTATTATCATGTTATTATCATGTTTAAGTGTTTGGTTGATTGATGATTGAATGGCTCATAATGAATGAATGAATACCATAGGGCTTGATAACAATGTTCATGGAATTTTTATTTTACCACAATAAAAGCCCCAGTCACATTGCATACTGAAACTTCAACATGCCATGTCTTCATGCGTTTGTCTCTTCTGTGTTAGAACCACTGGGTATCAAGGTTTCTATTTGTACAATGTTTTCAAGTTTATATTAAAAAAAACAACACTTTTAGGAATCTCTATTAGAAAGCTTCCTTGAAAAAAAAACATTATTTTTCTTTTGTCTCTCTGTCTCTCTGTCTCTGTGGCTGTCTCTCTTGCGCTCTTGTTCTATCGCTCTATAGATATATATCTATATAAATATCTATAAATAAACCTATGACTTGAATGTTTTCAAAGTGTTTGTGTAGTCTTGTGCGACACCTAGAGGACAAACGTATAATTACATTATTTTATAATGTCATTAAAACAAATCTGCAGTGGAACAATGGATTGTCCTGGGCAGTTTTATCGAGATTAACAAGAATCTCATGAAAGCATTGATGAAAACCAACAAAAATCTGATATCTAATCGACTAAGAGGCTGATAATAACTATGCATGTTCTTGCATTGTATCTCTTTTTGCTTTCATCAGACTTATCCAACTACATTCCCAAGCATTCGGTGGATTTCAACGCCTGGCAAGAACACAAAATGGACGAGCCAGTTCTGCTGAGGGACGCCAACGCACAGCAAACCCAGATTTCAGAGGAAGTCATGGTAAGAGATTTAATGGTGAATGAACTCAGAACTGAGGGGAACACAACACCTGTGCAGGAAGCCATCTTGGTATCATTGCTGCTGAAAAATACCTAAAGATGCAGAATGTGAACAATAAAAAAAATAAAATCTGTACACCACAAAAAACAAACATACTTTTTGTAGGTGTTCGGCAGGTGATGTTGTGGTGGGATTTGCCATCGTTTGACATTTGCTCAATTGCTCATTAAGAAAAGTACATTCTTAGAAGTGAAACATTGTTTGTTTACACAAAAATAAAAAAAAAGCAGCTTTGAATGCATTTCTTTTGTGTGTTTTTTTCCAGCTCACCCCAGCAGACAGCAACTCCCTGTCTGATTACAGCAGTGAACCGGCTCTCTACTTCTGATGCATCCCTAACAAAGCGACTGTCAAACACAATCAGCCAATCCGTCACCCCTGGGACCATACTGCGATGATAGGATGGACTCCAGTCCTGTAGTCCTCCTCCTGTTTCCGTTCCAAACTACACTACCCAGAAGCAGCCGGACTGCCTTTAACTTTGTTATTCCCGGCAGTTGATCTGTCATCCCACCTCCTCCTCTTCATCCTCCTCCCCCTCTCCCCAATCATGGACTTGCTCTTATGAAGGCAACAAAGTCTTAAAAACACAAGTCGTCAACGATGAAATTGATTGTCAAACTCCTGAACTGAGAGAACGTTCACACTCACTGTGTACTACTCCCATCTCGTGGAAGTCTCCATAGCAACCCCTTCTGGCTCCAGACACTCATGTCTGCCTTGATGTCTCTCTCTCTCTCTCTCTCTCTCTCTCTTTCTCTTTCTTTCTCTTTCTCTCTGTCTCTGTCTGTGATTTTCCTTCAGGATTGGGAAACAATGTGTAAAGTAGCGTGACGAGACTGACTGAAAAATGAGTGACCAAATTCCCTTTTTTTTTTAAGAAGGGGAAACCACTAGTGCCCATCTTGTACAGGTGACGACAGTTCAGTGTTAGCATGGAAACATGTCATTGGGGAAGTTAACGTGTCCGCTTATAAATAGCAGGGAAAAAAAAGACTCCATGGTGAACGGGTGCCACAGTTGCAGTTTTTGTACCTGCATGTTCTGATTTAACCGACCACTCGCATTGGTTCTCATTTACTGTAATGCTTCTAATGCCTTTTTTTAGTTTTTGTATGTTTTTTTCTGATTTTGGTTTAGATTTTTGCTTAGTTATGCTGCTGAATTTGTGTTGGAAATGTGCAAAAATGTTAGTTAAATGGCAGACCAACTTAAACACTCCCTTTTGTGATGGAAAACCCTGTGGATTTTGTTATGATTTCTGAGAAACTTATTAATTGTAAAGAGCTTGAAAAGTGCCCTTGGCCAATACTGTCTATATAACTAGTAGCAAAAGACACATACAGCAAAATATCAAATGCATACTGTACAAAAGTGATGTATATTCTCGTTATTCTCCTGTAAACCATAATCATTATTTGGGGATTTTGTTGAAAACGTTAGACCTCCCACAACACTCTTCAAGAGGTTATTGTATTTATTACAGCTGTATGTTGAATTCTGCATGTCTGAGACTGTTTATGAAAAAAACTTTTTTTTTAATGGAAATATTGCTGGTAAATAGAAGAAACTGGAGATGCTTTCAGACTAAAGATTCAACGGCACCCAGTTTTTACTATCAGACCTCATGTACTCTACACATTCCACAGAGACACAAGTCCATTCCAGTGATGAAGGAACATTTAATGGTCATGCATAATGTGTGTGAGTGAATGCAACATGTGGTGATGTATGTGCGGGTGCACGTGTGTTGGGAAAAATCACAATGATAAAATTAACTTTTAACTTTTTATATACAAGATTGTTCCAAGTTACCTTTTTGTTTTACTCATAATGCCAATTGTTTACGTGTTGCTGTAAAGCCCACTGCTCAGACATTCTTCTCACTATACCCAAATGTACTCTTTGGCCAGTATTGATGTACAGTTGCAATATTTCAGCATATTTTCCTAAGAATTATTTATTACTTTTATTATTCAAATTGATTATATTCAAATTGGTTTGGACGGAGTCAATATGACTAATTTTGGGAGGTAGAATGCTCTATCTAGTATGTGTTTTATCTTCAATCTCATTGTCTTTTTTTCTCCATTTGCACTGTTTTTGCTTATTGGCTTTGTTTTGCACCTCATTGGAAGGATTAGCATAGGGAAAATAAGTGTGCACTTGAATGCATGTCTAATTGAAGAGGTTTGTTCAAAAGTGAGATTTTATTACACAAATTACTTCAATTGCTGTGTATTATAGCACAGATACATTTAGTATAGTGATTTAGTTTTTTTTAATATAGTGAGCAACATTTTCTCAATGCTTGATTGGATAATGAAGTGAAGCTAATGCTTTTTTTCTAATTAGGCAAATATAGCATTTTGGAATGAAATCTCCAATCACAGACGATGAATGCACTGCCGATGTCATGGCTATTCTTGTTTTTGCCACAGCCTTGCGATGTAAAATTATTGTTGGCCTTGTTGTGACAACCCATATCCTGCTTCACAACGCAGGACTGAGTCTTTACCACCACCATCATCTGTGTCCAAAAATACATGTTTAATCACAGTGACGTATATTTTAAACATTGATTTGAATATGGCTCCGGGTGCACAACGTGATGACTTGATGATCATGAGGATGGGCCGTCCCTGTGAACCTGGAATCATTTTCTTTTGCGGTTTTTACATTTTTCTTATGTGGGACAACGTAGGGCATCAAAGGCCACGTTTAAGGTTGTGACGTTCCTGTGATCATGTCACTAGCAAGACATTTTATAGCAGCCATTTTCAGATGTAAAAACGGTTGAACGAGTGCTTGAGAAATGTACAAAAAAAAGGGAGGTCTCACACACCGCCCTCTGCCTTGAACCACAGTATTTACCCATCTGTCTGTTCACGTTTTAAAAGTATGCAGTTTGTGTATGTCCTACTGTAGCGACTGTGGTTTAGAAGCTTCTTCCTGTACGCCCTCATCTTTGTCTGAAAATGTGCATCGCAAGTGATGTGCTTAATGTAAAGAAATGTACCTGTCAATCATTTTGACAAACACAAGCAATGTCACAATTGTATAAATGAAAGCTCAATAAATAGAATACTTGAATATGTGCAACAGCCATCTTAATGACATTTGCAAATTCCATCCATGGGCTGAAATGATCAAAGTAAAAGGAAAAACCTCTCGAAGAGATCTTGTAAGATCACTTTCACAATTTACACATTTTATACCGGTATTTGTTTAATCCCAACATGAATGCATACAGTTAACAGGAGATCAAGACACCTTTATTATAATCATACATTTTTGTACAAAATAGGTATATGGCTGTATAAACACAAAAAAAACAAAATATATTACAATTAGTCCAAAGTAGTGCATAAAACCTCCAAGCAGCTACGCTTGCATTTCGCAGGTGGTGCTAGAGATGTGTGGCTCTAGTTAGTGGCCCTTTGCCCGTGGTTCAGTAGCTTTGCTCAAGTTTCCAGCTTCCTTCTTCAGCACACTCAGAAGGGTTTGAGAACTCTCAAGGATCTGAAGAGAAGAAAAACAATATTTTTGAGGCCAATTTTCCCCATCACACCATTAGCAGTCAAGTAGTCGGTACTATCCTGTTCCCTTTCCTGAAACAAAAAGCTATGACACATCCGGAAACACAAACATGCCGGTATGTGTGTTTAGCACATGCTAGCTGAGAGCCATTTTGTTGTCTTTAATAAGTGCAGCCTGGAGAGGGGGAGCTGTCAGGTCAGGAAGTGCAATGCAGCCGTCTTTCTTGGAATTCCCTTGGTCAACCAACCTGCAGCCCACACACCAGTAATAGAGTGCTGAACCAGCATGTAGGCCCCACTAGAACCACCGTAATGCAGTATTAACCCTCCATCATCTTGCATTGGTATAGAATCAACACAAAATCAGCATGTAGATCAGGGGTGTCCAAACTTTTTTTAAAGAGGGCCAGATTTGACAATGTGAAGACGCCCGGGGGCCAATACTAACTTTTTACACCAATAAAAGTTACAATGTAACAATTTTATTTTCATTGTCACAATTATCTTTTTCTTTTAAATGACAATGTAACCAAATCTAAACCAATCAGGCGTGAACAAATCTACAAACCAGTTCTTCCTTTCTTTCACATCTGGAGTCAGATAACAGAATAAATTGTATGGAACACATTAAACTTGCATGAAGTTGATACAAATCTGAACCTCATGTTCATTTTAAACATGACTTGCTCTTCTCTTTAACAAAATCATTCAGAAAGTCATGTGTCACATCTACAGATATATAACAGCAGCAGTTATGTCGGTTCAAATGCTTTGTTATGTCAACCAAAAAAGCCAAATCTTCAGTCATACAGTATCTGTCAATCCTAGCAGGCCATAAATAATATATTATAAAAATGAAGCTTCGGGCCGCATGAAATCTGATCGCGGGCCGTGATTGGCCCCCGGGCCGTACTTTGGACACCCCTGATGTAGATGGTGTCATGAAAAGCGCTATACAAATACAATTAATTATTACCATGACACCCAAAGCACTTTACATAGTGTGTGTGTGTGTGTGTGTGTGTGTGTGTGTGTGTGTGTGTGTGTGTGTGTGTGTGTGTGTGTGTGTGTGTGTGTGTGTGTGTGTGTGTGTGTGTGTGTGTGTGTTGACAGTACACCTCATCCACTTCCAGTGTGGGTGATGCATGGCAGGGTTAGAGAGAGCGAGAGAGAGAGCCATAACAACACACCCCGGACCTACGACCGGCGGGGGGGCGATCGTAACACACCACGGGCCTATGACCGGCGGGCGGACCTATGACCAGCGGGGGGGGGGTCTCAAAAAGGAGGACAAATACACGGACGCTGGACAGGGCATTGAAAAACCGGACAGTCCGGCCTAAAGCCGGACGAATGGCCACCCTATACTTGAGGCTCTTTGTGCTGCAGTGATTATCTATCTATCCATCCATCCATCCATCCATCCATCCATCCATCTATATATATACACATCTATATACCGTAAAACTTCTAATAATAGCCCGGGCGTTTATTTGCTTAAATCACTGAAAGCACCCTGCCTTTATTGGGGACCTGCGTCTATTAGGGACAGGCGGTTAATTAATTTAGCACAAAATTCTTGCTCACCAAATATGGGAAATACGCAGTTTATTTAAAGCAGTATCAATCTTATTTGTAAAAAAAATAAAAATTAGGATATCAAACAACATGAATTACTACTTTTTCTCGGTGTTGCCGCCATGACGCTCGAACGTGAACGTCGTTTTACGGCAGCGGAAGATTTACAACAGCCAGCATACAGACAGTAAACAGTCCGTTGCGCAGTAGACAGTGCGCAACGGACTTCACATGACATTATTCACAACTAGGATTAGTTTAATGAAACCCATTGATTCTTTTGATCGGTGGACGCTTACAGACTTAAGGAATATAAACAATGCAGGAACGGACACAGACCGTACGGACTTTATGATCGCTTCAAAAGTTGGAAGTCAGACCTTTTGTCCGTCTCTCTTGTTTACCATGCTACCGGTAAGTCTGGATGAATTATGCGTTGGTGTTAGGGTGACCATTTATGAGTTTGTGAAAAGGAGGTGGTGCGCGCGATCGTAACACACCCCGGACCTACGACCGGCGGGTGGGAGTGCGCGCGATCGTAGCACACCCCGGACCTACGACCGGCGGGGGGGGTCAACTGCCAGTTGACGTTGACTGGTCTACAACTCTAGTGTCTCAAAAAGGCGGACAAATACGCGTCCGGCTTGATGCTGCGCCGGACAGGGGATTGAAAAGCCGGACAAATGGCCACCCTAGTTGGTGTTCATAGTTTGTGTTAAATGAACTGAATGATTGAACTGTGGAGAATCTAACTGATCTAACGATGTGCATTATGTCCATATTGACAGACGTTTAAACGGTTACCGTATCTTTGTGTAGGTGATCTAAACGGCTTAAAGGCCGCGGTATACTCGCCGTTCCCAAGCTGTCGCGCGACAATGTGACGTCACGGGAGCACGGTAACTATTTATACTCGCGCTGGTGGCCGCGACAGTAGTTGCAGTCTTCTCCTGAACAGAGGTGGCGCCACTGAGGAAAGGCGACCGACTTTGCTATTTCTACGCAGTAGAAGAAGAGATATGCTAATACTGGCCATAGACATATATACATAGATAGACGCCTCATGACGTGATGGAACGTAACCCAGCGTCGCCGCCATATTGGTTGGGACTCCTCACTCTAGTCTAGCATAGGAGTCAACGGGAGAGCAAGCTATGCCAGTATGTTGTGCAGTTTACGGCGCAGTATTGACACCAGATCGCGTGGGATTACCTTTCACAAGTAAGATTGAACAATAATTCTTATTATTTAAAATAAAATAAAAATGTATTCGTCCTGTATCATAAATAAATCTCTGCCATTTGTAACAAACCAAACCGTGTGAAAATCCGGTAAAAATTCGGGGAGTTATGCGTATTATTGTAGTTGGGGATACACCTTCCTCCATAGAAATGAATGCACTGGGGGCGCACTGGGTCCCCTGCCAAGATGGCGGCCGCGCTGCTACGTCAGCTCTAACGGGCAGCGTCAGTCTATGAGGCGTCTATGTATATATGTCTATGGTAACAAGCGACCAACGTTACCAGCGGCAACCAGAGCGACCAAAAAAAGTTGAAGACAGTTTAACTTTATGCAAATTACTATGACGCGTTTCAGCGGCAAAACACTGACAGCCAATCGGAATTTTAGACGCTCTCCGCTTGCGTGGGTCCCAGGGAACACCGGCAGTTTGGTTCCTACTGTACTTTGTTGGTTCCTACTGTACATCAAAATGTTGACTGAAAAGTTAATGGCGGCTGTGGCTGGGCACTCGGTGTTGTACGATCCAAGCCTTTTTTATTTCAGAGACAATACAATACCGTAATAATCAGCTTAAATATCATGTTTACAAGCACACGCACGAAGCGGCCCGCCTATTAACGGCATGGACCAAGCGGTTCTGGACCAGGAAGGAGACCTTGAACACTTTTAATAATCGTATTTACATGGATGTGCGGCTCCTCCGGCGGAGCGGCTCATGTTAATAGCGGAGTCCGGGAGGGTTCACCTTCACGGCGTAGTTACGAGGGATGTGCGACTATCGTTTATCCAACAAGCAAAACCGTCTCTGCAATATGGCCAAAGTGTATGGGAGTTCACTCTTTGATATGGCTGTCTAAAAGCATACGGCTCCTTTAAATGCGTCTGCAAATTTGAATTGTACGTCATGAGCGACTTGAGCGACAAAAGCGAACAGAAATATTCGCAGCGAATCTTTATGAGCGACCAAAGCGTCTTTGCAGCGCAATTCGCTTCTGGAGTGAACGCACAGTTAGGGACCCTGCTTTTATTGTAAGTTTTACGGTATATATATACAGGCCCGGCCCAAGCCTCTAAGCAAGATTTGAAAATTTGGGGCCCCCCTCCTGCGCGATTGTTTAGCGGGGGGGGGGGGGGGGGGGGGGGGGCTGTTGGAACATTTCGGTTGCGCGATTGTTGAGCGCGGGGGGGGGGGGGGGGGTGCTGGCGGAACATTTCGGTTGCGCGATTGTTGAGCGGGGGGGGGGGGGGCCCCTGGGGGACCGGGGGCCCTAAGCAGCCGCTTAGTTCGCTTATGCCTCGGGCCGGCTCTGTATATATATATACATACATATATATACATATAAACAGACACACACATACACACACTGGCAGGTTATAAGACAACATTGTAACGATTCATTTGGGACCACATGTTTGAGCTTCATCCCTGTAGATGCATACCTTCATGTAGGCGGCCTCGGTCTCGGCGATGGTGCGGTCGAAGGTGGCGCGGGCTGTGAGCCGCTGGGCCAGGCTCTCGTTCACGCGGCACAGCTTCTCCGTCAGGATGCGGATGTCGTGTTGCAGGCGCACCTTCTCCTCCTCCTCCTGCTGGATCTGACCGTTCAACTCATCGCGCTTCGAGCACAGCTCCTCGATACCTGAGCCAGGGAGAGAGACAGAGACGAAGCACTACATTATCCTTGTGTTGACAATAGTCAAAATCAACATGTAGAAGGGCAAAAAACTGAATAATTGTTCAATGTGTATTGATTTTTGTATTTTTACACACAATGCAATTACGAGTCTGAAACTTTGCCATGCATATATAGACTATATATTTATTGAATTACCAGAAAACATGCTATAATGTATATATATATCGTGATATATATCATTTATATCATCTAGATATTAAGTGACCTATATCGGGATATAAGTTTTTGGCCATATCACCCAGGCCTAGCCTTACATAAGGACCGGCTTGACATGACTAACTATTTCTACATACCTGTTGAAGTTAGATATCTGCCGTCTATAATTTAGCAGTTTGGTGTGAAGCGAAGAAATAATGCAACTGGCAATTAGATAAGATAGACTATGTCAAAAGTCTGTTTGGAACCACATTTTTACACAGTACACGTCTAGAAATATGTGTACTTTAATGTTATTTTGCATTGCATTTCATCTTGTCAAATATAACTGCATGCATCCCCAGATAATGAAGTTGCTATGATACTGCATTTTCTATAACAATGTGTTGTTCCCCCCTTATCGAAGCGTGATGGTTATCATGGTCATGGGTTTGTGCCAGAGGGGTCCAAACAATAGCAATCTGTGACATGTTTATAAAGAAAAACAGCTTTAAAAGAAATGACTGAAGCCAAATGTCTCGGGCTGCCGCATATACAAGCTAGTCCTTATGGTTATTTACTATGAATGTACTAGCTAGCATGGGGACAGAGATTAAGAGTAGGAGTGAGGAGGAGTAGACAGCCTGCATAATCTTCCCAGGTTAATCACATTGCTGAGTCTCAGATGCATTAGTAAACGCGTGTACTTCTAATACACGTACTTCTTTATGTACTTCAATATATTCAGCCACACAAAGAACCGTTCGTCAGACGCCATACCGTTTGATTGCAATAAAAAGCTCAACAATATCAACTCTAAGGCAGCTACTGGAAACCCATGATCAACTTACATTTGACTAGTTCGTTGTTGTAGGTCTGAAGTGCGGCACCTTGCTGGGTCATAATGTCCTCTTTCCCGGGCTCCCTGCCCGCACCGAGCTGACCTGAGCAGCACCAGGACCCTCAGCTCAGCGGCTGTATTGTGTGTTGTTGTGTTGCCGTGATGCACGAAACAACGGCTGCCAAACTCAGGACGAACCGCGGTCCAAAACTCAAACTCTATATTGAACAAGTTTCCAGGACAACTGAGTGAGCTTCCGCATTTGCTACCGCCACAACCCAACGTCACTATCCTGCGACAACATACGTCACTAGGCGACCAAAGGCTTTTTATTTATAAAAATTTATAATTATAAAAATTTAGTCCTATGTGTTTTGAGTTTGTCACACCACAGCAAAATGTGTTATTAACCACCCAGCCAAACTTGAATGATTAAACAAAACAAAAAAAAGTATATAAAATGAAACAACAAAATCGTGAAAGAAAATAAGCAGTATTCTCTGCTCTGAAATGCTGGGGGCGTGTCCGCTGAACTCAAGGTGACATTTTTGTTACCTGTGGCCTCTGTTTTGTTCATGTGTGATAAAATAATAGCCTTACAACCGGGCTTGGTAAGGTTGATGTTATAACAATTGTGGAAACCCCAGTACCAGCATCACTGTTTTCTATACTGTCCCTTTCCGGCATCTTACAAAAACATTATGTTGATATGTATTTTGGCAAAGTTTTTGGAGCAGGATATTAGCCTGGTTCTGCCCGCCTCCGTACTTCTGCTCAATTTTCATTTCACTTCAGTACTAGGTCTGGGAGTGCTGTATGTTAGAACCATAGACATAATATACGTAGACGCCTCATGACGTGATGGAACGTAACCCAGCGTCGCCACCATATTGGTTGGGTCTCCTCACTCTAGTCTAGCATAGGAGTCAACGGGAGAGCAAGCTATGCCAGTATGTTGTGCAGCTTACGGCGCAGTATTGACACCAGATCGCGTGGGATTACCTTTAACAAGTAAGATTGAACAATTCTTATTATTTAAAAAAAAATAAAAAATTCGTCCTGTATCATAAATAAATCTCTGCCATTTGTAACAAACCAAACCGTGTGAAAATCCGGTAAAAATTCGGGGAGTTATGCTTATTATTGTAGTTGGGGATACACCTTCCTCCATAGAAATGAATGCACTGGGGGCGCACTGGGTCCCCTGCCAAGATGGCGGCCGCGCTGCTACGTCAGCTCTAACGGGCAGCGTCAGTCTATGAGGCGTCTATGTATATATGTCTATAGAGCGTAACAGTGACCGCCCCTTTTTAACAGCTCCGGTGCCGGAAGTAAATTTCCCATGCATTTATCTCGTCCACTTTTCGTATAATCCTTATAAAAAGAGTATTAAGACTTGAACCAAGCCGATCGTTCGTTATGGTAGTCGTGACCATATTATGTTTGATTCGGGATGAGTAGTTCCTCACTCGGTCAACAAAATAAAGTACCTTTGGCTTTTCTTCCGTTTTCCAAATTATTTTTATGCCCGAATCAAACATAATATGGTCACGACTACCACAACGAACGATCGGCTTGGTTAAAGGCTTAATACTCTTTTTATAAGGATTATACGAAAAGTGGACGAGATAAATGCATGGGAAATTTACTTCCGGCACCGGAGCGGTTAAAAAGGGGGCGGTCACTGTTACGCTCTATGGGTATATATGTCTATGGTCAGATGTACTGCGCGCAACGTGGTTTCCGGCGCATGAAATACGTCACGACCAAACGTTAGCGATTGGTTAAGGCAGATCCAGATTGGCACTGGGCAGAGCCAATAGGTTTTAAACTTCAACAGCACCCGCCTTCAAGTGAGAAATCGTTTGTCTCTATAGCAGTTCTAGACCATGAGTATGAATGAAATGAGTACGAAGGTCTAGTTAGGACTAGGCTAGCAGGATATATCATTAAATAGACAAAAGCCCTCACTGTTGCGCAGTCACGCGTTGTTGTTGAGAGGCTGTATAAAATAGGAGCTACCCCTGGTGGGCGGGGCTACCTCTGATGGGCGGGGCTATCCCCAGGGGCGGAGCTATGGTCAAATAAAGTAAAAATCTCAGAACGCAAATGTCATGATTATACTAAAAACTAAAGGCAAGACAATGTACATTTATTATTGATGTTTGTTTCATACACATCAGCTAATCGCAGTTCTTTACATCAGACTTGAAAAGAAACTACATTAAATAAGAAAAACACTCATAAATGATTTTAAATATGAATCTAAAGTAGGAAAAATATATATTTTCCAAATATTATTTCCGTCAGATGCCTATGAACTCACACTGGACCCAAACACAGCCCACAGACAACTCTCTCTGTCTGAGGACCACAGAAAGGTGACGATGGTTGGAGAGGAGCAGTTGCATCATGATCACCCAGACAGATTTGACTCCAGGTACCAGGTGTTGTGTAGAGAGGGTCTGACTGGCCGCTGTTACTGAGATGTCGAGTGGAAAGAAAGCATTGATATATGTTTATAACGCCCCCGTTGAGAAACCATGTTCAGAGTGTCCCCAGATGTTGGAGGTTCCTTCTCACACACACGGACACACATCCACACCTTCCAGACCAGGGTGTGACACCCAAGTTCAAATAACAAAATGTTAAGAATGATTCTGCACCCAGCCAAGAGAGGGCCTCAGTGAGATTTGTTTCCTTCCTACTTATACCAGTCTGTCTGTCTGTCTCTCGCACATGCACATGCACACACGCACGCACGCACACACACACACACACACACACACACACACACACACACACACACACACACACACACACACACACACACACACACACACACACACACACACACACACACACACACACACACACACACAGTGTATTTAAACCAGAAGTCGCCACTAGAGGGCAGCGTTTTCCAGTTTGTTCCTTGTATCATGCATATTATATCCATGAACATTCATTCACACAACCGTCATAACAATACAGCCTTTATAAATCTTTTTTTGTTTTGTTTTTGTCAGTAATCTCATTGAGATGGTCAGTGGTCTTCAATCCACGGCTGTCACACCACTGCAATGGGATGGGAATATTTGGACTTTGTCGTAGAACAAAACTAAAGGTTAAATGTTTTGGACAGCTATGGGCGTCTATTTTGAAAGATGTGATGATAACGTCAATAGGGGGATGCTAAGTAAGGCCACTTACAATGCCCAAACATGTTTCAGGACTAAAATAACACAAAATAACACAAAATAAGCATGCACACACATATGTCGTTTTTCAGTCATTCATTATGTTTATAACAAAATGTGTTCACCCATGAGGGCATTGCATCAAGGTGCATCACAAGATGACACCAATTCTAAATTGTAGTTTTTTCTTGTAGTCTAATTTGTCGTGATGACATCATGTTTTACTATTGATTTCCACCTGTACTTATATACTTGTATGTATACTTGAATATATACTTGTATGTTTAGGCCTACATACGTTGTAATACTTGTTATATTTTCTTGTGTTTTAGTTTTCATTTTACTTTGATGATATGTATTCTGATGTTATGCATTTGATATATACAAATGTATAATGATTATAACACCAATCTTGCTGTATAGAATTATGCTTTTGTATGTGAAATACTGTAATAAAAATGTAATTAAAATAAAAAATAAAAAGTGGTGACATCTAACATCTATGCCCCTCAGCTCTCGTTACAGCTAAATCGACCTGTTAACCAGCACTAGCCTGCTGCCAATGGGCACTAGATCAGAGGGTGTGTGTGTGTGTGTCCTGCCCCGCATAATGTTGTCTCTGTTTTAGTGTGTTGCTGTGATCATGTGATTTTTGTACTTAAAATGTCTGCTTGTAATACTATGTGTGTCACTTATGGTGCCCATTGTACTCCTAACCATCCCTGGAAGGAGGGATCCCACACTCTGCTGCCTTCTCAAGATTTCTTCCTGATAATCAAGGGACTTGTTTCTTGCCCTTTGGGGGGCTGGGGTTAGGGAGTGTCGTAAATGTGTGGCAAATGTGAAGTCCTTTGAGACTGTAACTGTGTTTACAAATAAAATTTACTTGACCTGACTTGACTAACACGTGTCGTCGAGTATTGTTCAAACCTGACCTCGAAAGTCAGGTTCTGTTTTCCAGCGCTGTTAAGATGTCAGCCGTTGTGCATGCATGGGTTCAAGTAAGGGTTTGCCTGAGGTTATAATGTTACAGAGTTGTCTCCTATAGGAAGAGCTCTGTCATGCTCAAGGGAATGTTTAGCCTCTCTGGCTCTCCAATGTCAGATAGATTGGCCCACTGATAAGATAGACAACGTAGTATATTGTCCATAGGCCCCATACACACTCACTGTTCATTGACGTTAGTGAGCTAAGAGGTTATATACTTGGGTATAGCTTAGTTTATTTATAGATATTTATAGATATTTATATCAATCAATATACAGAGCAGTGCAGATACACAAACACGTGCACATGCACGTGTACACAAAAACACACACACACACACTTGCCTTTTCCCCTCTTTAAGTAACACTTGAATCTCAATCAGAAAAACACAGGTGGAACTCAACTAAAACAAAATAGAAAAAAGTGTTCGAGAGTTCGAGCAAGTCTGCTATTTTGCCAACATATCGTATATTTGATATTTGATCCGCCCCGCTGCCCTGTACGTCACCTGGTTAGTGTTTGCCAGTAATTCTCTCTGAACCCTTTAGGATGACGCGTTTCATTGTGCGGAAAGCTCCAGACATCTGTCTCTCCGCCTGTAACTTCCACCTGGATGAACCCAGAAGACAAGGCCTGGTGTGTTGACCACATTGTCTACATAGAGTGGAGTTGTTATATATATATATATATATATATATATATTTTTTTTTTACAATCATGTCATGGCACTGAAGGGCTTGTTTGTCTTTTTTTGGTCGGATTGAGTGGAGTGGAACAAATCGGCCTATTCCACTCGTATTAATCACTAGTGTTGACACAAAGTGCAAAGAAGTTATTTGCTGTATGGTGTTTAAATATTGGTGCCATCTGCTAGCATGAAACTAGTCAAAAAGTATTGTAAACGTTGATGTTTATTGACCCAAAGGATTATGAATGTTAGTCAGGTCAAGCTTGAACAAAATGTTGCTAGATGAATGAGAATAAGATCTAATAGAGAATGTCATAGTAGTGTTTGTGATTTATGTGATATGATCTGAACATGCACATGCTTGTCAGCCTGCCGCACGCTCACATGCGTAGTATACAAAGATCGCAATAGGTAGTGGTATTGGGAAATATTTTAGGGGGACTATTTCGATTTGTTTTTGTCTATGCCAAAATAACATGTTCATATAACATGTGGACAGACAGACGGACATATGTGCAGACAGACAGACATACAGACAAACAGACAGACAGACATACAGATCGATCATGAATAGTACTGGTGTAAAATAAAATGGTCTAAACTGGTGAAATAGTAGATAACCTAAAATTGACATTTAAATTTCCCATTATTTATGTAACAGAGCAGTATTTTATTTATAAATACACATTGTACAGAAATGCCCTGTTTTAATGTAAAAAAAACCATTAACATAAAATATCTCACATTCTCTAACACAAAACAACAGACAAGTAAACAAAAAGTCACGCTTTTTGTATTTTCTGGGGTTTTCTGAGATTCTCAAATGAGATTGTAAAAAAAAAATAGGGACAAAACATTTTTTAATAAATAAACATTTGGTCTGGTTTCCTTTTCACATTTAGTTTCTTCAAACAAATAGTTCAAGTCAGTTTCAACATGCAACATACCTGTTTTAACTATATACTTTTTTAGCATATATAATCTGGAAAAGAAGTCTACTTCCTCATGTGATATTACAGAAAATAAACAAACAGGTTTAAAATGCCAACGTTCAAATGTATTTACAATATGCAGTATAAATAGCTAAATTGTTGACTGTGATATTTCATATCCAACACTCCAACTGCCTCTGTATGCAATAGGAGGAATTATCACAAAATCATGGCTTGTTGGGTAGCAGAAACATTATTTTTCAGTTTATTTTCAGTTTGCCATACTAGTAGTCGGGGGTGGCAGTAGAGACACAATAGTAATTCTATGTAAACACATTTATTTAACACACCAACATTGAAATGCATTGACATGGCGTCGCACAAGGTCTACAGTTTTGTAAGGGGGGACTTTGGGGATGGCTTGTTGGCTCACCCTGTAAATTTGTCTCCCATGTAGGCAGAAACATACAGTCATTTTCTGTATGTCATTCCCTCTCACTCATCCTACTTTCCAGTCCATAAAGGCAAAAATTGCCCCCCCCAAAAAAATGGCATTATGGATTCCAGCAACATGTGGCGGGGAGGTCCTTGCAAACAGAAACTAGAACCCGCAAGTCCCTGGTAGGTTGTCCTCAGGAGGCAAAGTAGGAGCTCTGCATGGTGTACAGACAGTCAATAGGGTTCCCTAGCGGAGCTGGGAAGAGGCCCATGCCAGAGGTTTTCACAATGCAGTCACTCAGGCTGGTCAGGGAGGAATCGCTGTCAACCTCGTTGAAAATGGACTCATGGACACCTAAGTAGCACAACAATTGGTTTGTCAGAATCTTAAATGTATTTCTATGTTTTCCAAGGATGTTGATGTCCGGGACTGGATGTTTTAGCTTGTCTTCTCACCAGGTAAAGTTTACTAGTGCTGGCCAAGTTTGTTTTCCCTGTTAGCCAATTACGCACCTACAGATCCCCTGCCTCCAGCAACATGATTAAAACAAATATGAAGTGGAGGAAAATAAAACGCCCCGTTCACCCAGATCTGAGAGACTTTAGATTATTCCTCTAAAGTGTGATTCGTGGGACTATGGTTTCCCCAAAGATGCCAGAAGGGTTCCTCACCCCAAACTAACCTACAACCTCAATCTGAACAACTTGGAAAGGAGTTCAACCGACGAGAGACGGATTCTTGCTGCTCACCGTATGGATACATGTGATCTCCTGGCATCTGTGGTGGGGTCAGACTCTGTTGGAAGGGTGCATCGTGGCTATAGCCAACATCGAGCTCCAAAGCGGTGTTGGTTCGCTGCTGTCGAGTGGAGGGCAGTTGGCTTGAGTAACAGCTGAGCAGGTTCTCCATGCAACCTGAGATCACCCCTGGAACAGAAGAGGTGGAAGTAGAGGAAAGGACAGTGCAGGGAGTTATAAATATAGTCATTTTAAAAAAGTCACCAAATAAAAAAATGTTGTTGATAAGGAGGGGGTGGGGGAGGATGATGTTTGCTGCCTTTTATATCATTATTATTCTATTACTATTATTCTATTATTCTATTCACTGTATAATTTGATGTGATGACAGTGAAAAATCCAAGCCTGTGACCTCCCACCAGGTCCTCCTGTCCTCATATATATATATATATATATATATATTCTTTTTTTTTCTTTCTTTGCAGTTCCTGGTTACGTCCGTGAACACACATCACTATATAAACCTGTGCCTTAACACCAGCCGACAGCATAATCAACTCTATTGATATGTCAATATTGACAATACGGAGGTCACTGAGATGTACAAAATGAGAGCTTGGAAAAGCAGTGAGTCACTAATCTAGATTGTCGGTTCATATCCGCTATTGACAACGATTCCAAGAACACTGCTGATATGAAGGCACAATACTTCACAACCATCTTTAAACAGACGTGTGTTATGTGGCATAAAGATAACCATATTTAAAAGCCATGGTAGTCAGGCGTCAAAATAAATAAAAAATAATTGATCATTCTGAACTTATGAACCGTATTTTATGCAGAAGAGCAAGTGCCTTACCAGTGTTTATTACGTTTATAATTGGTTGATATAACATATTATAATACCTTTGGAATAGTGCACAAATAGGTTATTACTTTTTCAGTGAAAAAGTACTAATTTCTTACCATATCAATCGCATGTTTACTCATATTCATATTCATATTGTGTTATTTATTATAGTATAATAATGTTATACTCAGTCATGAGGTTATATTTCTTTTAGAACTATATATATTTCATGGACTTTTTATGACTTGATGAACAGCAGAGTGGATAGAGGAAAGGAGTGACATGTAGCATAGGATCGCAGGTCGGAATCGAAGCTGGGCCGCTGCAAGGCGTATTGTGGTTATTAGAACATTAGTGGGTTTAGCCATCAAGCTGCCAGTCATGAGGTTATTTTGAGATATTGAGACATTTTTCACAGCTATTCTAACCACGACACACTGGTATACAGACATACGTGGCGAGAGGCCAAACGCTTTACCTTGGCCAAGCCTGTTGCTCTTCTGATGATGTAACTGTTGCTGTTGTCTACGGGCCAACTTTTTCATCTGCAATCAAATAAGAGACGTGCACAAAGCCTGCGGTCAGTGACTTGGAGGTGGATTTTTGTGTGTGTGTGTGAGAGAGTTGACTTCACTGTTTTACTATACAGTGGGGGAATGGACGATATTGTTCTACAGTGAAATCAGTTTCGGCATTTCTCTATCTTTTTATTTTTAATAGTATACTAAAATTGAGTTGAGTTGGTTTTATAAGCAGAACACATTCATGTACACTGCATCTATTCTTTGATTTGTTGATAATTCAACTATCCATTTATTTTTATTTTTTCACCATTTTACAGGAAATGAAATTCATGTGTGCAGAATATCTAAACTGATCCTAGTCATCAATACACGTCCAAATACGAGTCAAGTCTACACAATGGCTCTAAACGGCATCAGAGAATATTGTTTGATTTGACACAAACTTCAGTCAAATTACAAAAGAGAGTAAGAGAGAAATGTCTCTAAATGTAGGGTTTAGGCCTTGGCTGAACCCCATGGAAATTATGGACATTTTGTGCACTAATATTCTTGCAGAATATTGAGAGGTTTAATAGAGTAGATGTCTGTATGTGTATGTGTATTTGTCATATATCGTTGACACACACAATCACACACACACACACACACACACACACACACACACACACACACACACACACATATACACACCATATAAACGTTGCTTGGTAAGTTATAGATCCGTGCTACACTGTATGTGGTTGAATAAAGCATTTCCCAAGGTTGAAGCAAAATGTTGAAGTTGAAGTAGCCCGAATATGAAATTGCCAAGAGGCCAATATAAAGAACTGAGGCATACAGTGTCTGCTATAGTCTGCATTAGTGATGTTAATATATTCTTAAAAAGCTGTTCAAACCAACCAATGACAAGTTTTTAATGTGAAAAGGTTTTTAAAAAAAAAATTGTATTTAGGATTTGATTTGTTCCTCACCTTGGCTCTTTGGTTCTGGAACCACACCTGCACCACACGCACACTGAGACCTGTCTCCATAGCCAGGCTCTCTCTCACCTGAAGCAACATTAAACACATCATTTCCATACAGTAATTTCACTAGCCAGCAGCCACGTAGAACGATTGGTCACATGAAGTTCAAACTCATTCATTAGTAGAACTAAGGTTAATTTGTTATTGAAAATTAATCTCTTTTTTTTCACATTCATATGTGAAGACTTGTTCAATCTTTTTTAATCTATTGAGTTAATTAGTTTGCATTTCATTGGACAAAACATCTCTGGTTGTATCTGATTGGATGTTATAAAAAAAAAGAATGCCCAATCAGAAACAGGAAGCACAGAAGCCGGGAAGTTGTGGCCAATAGACAGTAGATTAAAAAAATCCTGATTCACTAGCTGTACTAATAAAGTAATGTAGAAAAAATAAACATTATCCTTGTTGAAGGGCAATTTGCAGGTAAGATCTAAGATTTTGCAATGTTTTAAATGTAGAAATAGAATTACAGCTGGCCTCATTTTTGCAATGTGCACACGCAAAACAAAAAAGTGAACTCGACTGTGGCGTAACTTGTGGTAAGGCAAACGCTTGAGCTACAGTGAATGAAAAGTAGAGTCACAATGTCCAGAGTGTGGAGCGAGCCTTGAATCCGATTTAAACATCCTTTTATTACATCACACCAAAATCCAACAGTATGCAATGTAAAGTCAATTGAAAAGTCCCGGATTCCAAATGCAGCTTCTTCCCTACCTTTCTGCACGGCTTGGGAGAAACCTCGAAGGAGGCCTTGAAGGTTCTCCTCTGCGGGGTGCTCAGTATGGTCCGGGGTCGCTTGGGCCGGCAGGGGTCCCTCCCTCCTCCGCCGGCCCTTCTGTGGCCCCCGGTGGTGGTGGGGGGCTTCTCTGGTTTCTCATCGTCATCATCATCGTCATCACCATCACTCTTTTCTGCAATCAGAAAGAGAAATACTTAGTGATTCCATTGTATTTCCATTGTATTATTTATTTCATCTTCCAATAATCCACCCATAAATATAAAAAATATTTATACTCTTAACATGCGTGAAGTCGAAATTTTGTATATACACCAAAAGAGATGATTATTATTTGTATGTAATAACTATACATTATTATTATTATTATTATTATTATTATTATTATTATTACGACTATTTCTTATTTAAAGAACCCTCACTTTAAAAATAATTTACCCCCAACATTGTGATTTATTTGGGGGTGTACTGGGTGGTCACATCGCGATATCAAACATATATATCACATTTTTGCAATTGCAATGCAATGCTTAGAGTGCAACTAACTGCTCCCATTCCATATCTGTATCCGTGGTGATGACCGTTGTTCAAGTGTCACCCTCTCACTCCCACCTAGGTCAGAGTAGTCCGGACTGATGGTGTCATGCAAATCCTGCTCCTTCTCGTAGTCCTGTTGGCACAGCAGCCGGCCCTGTCTCACGACAAACCGGTCGCCCTTGCACAACTGACGTTCGCAGACGCAGCAGCGGAAACAGCCCAGATGGTAGACGCTGTCCAGGGCGCGCATCACAAACTCGGTGGGCGCAATCTTCTCCCGGCAGCCTCGACACTTGGTCGAAAAAACCCTGTGAAGATAAAGTAGTAACAAAAAAAGACTATTATTGTAGAATCAACAAGATTTGTCTTTTTTTTTTAAAGTTTGATGACAAGTCACCTCTGTTGTTATTTGTTCTTATTCATTTTTAAATTGTAGGTTGGTGGTCCAGACACCCACAGACACCAGAGTTCAGAAAAAAAACATTGCTGTGCAAACAGGTTTTATGTTTCTACGTGCATCAAACAAGCACTTGTTGAGACTCATCAAAAAATGAACCATTGAACTATACATACATCTATATCTATTGATGTATATATACATACATCTATGTCTATTATACTAATGCAGGAGGCGGACACACAAAATGCAGTCAATGGATTTATTTGACCAGCCAAGGTCAAAGGATTTTCATCAAGAGGTATTTATTTCCTCAACAACGAGGAGAAAAGGCTGTGAAATCTTCCCAAGAGAAAGAGAGCGGGAAGAGCAAGAATTGTGTGAATAAATTCCAAGAAGAAAGAGAAATGATGTGATGAAGATGTGTATGTGTGTGTGTGTGTGTGTGTGTGTGTGTGTGTGTGTGTGTGAGCGTATGTGTATGCATGTGTGTGTGTGTGTGTGTGTGTGTGTGTGTGTGTGTGTGTGTGTGAGCGTGAGCGTATGTGTATGCATGTGTGTGTGTGTGTGTGTGTGTGTGTGTGTGTTCATGTGCTCGTGTGTGTGCTTTGTGTTTAACATAGGGGGTGGGTAACCTCCCCCGTTACGTCCGTCCCACGTGATGAAAGGATTTGGCAACAAGGCACCATGGTAGCTGCTGGTGGCAGCCAAACGGACTGGGAGACTTGGCAGGGGAGGGTTAAGAGGGAGGCTGGCTGGTTTAAAGGGAGTCTTGGGGGGGGGGGGGGGGGGGGGGGGGTAGAGGAGGAGGAGAAATGAGCAGGTACAGTCCCGTGTTTGTTAGTGGCGTGTTTGGACAGCTGCTAAACTCTCAGTGTGCCTCTCCACTCTTTGGAGAAGCTCTTTGTTGTGTGACTATAGCATCAGCCACCTCCTCCTCCTCCTCCTCCTCCTCCTCCTCCTCCTCCTCCTCCTCCTCTCTCTCTCTCTTGTACCATCCACAGGCAGTATATACGTATATGAGAAAGTACATGAAAAAGTAGTTGTGAGAAACACACTCAAATGACAAACATGAGTTCCAAAGAGGTGTATTTTCCAGGGTTAATGTTAATATAGAACTTAACCTTCATGTTGTTGTTGTAGTAAACTTGCACTACACACACTACAATAGTGGGCATATTGTATTCCCTTGATTACTTTGGAAGAGTTTTTGAGGCTCCTATAAGACTAATGTGATGAACTCAGGCACCGACAAATATGGGAACAACAGACCAGAATATTTACTCTGAAATAATAAGAAAAAATAATAAGATTAGATAAGATAAGATAAAACCGTATTGTCCATTCACACAGAATCTTTTATTTGTTTTTTAAAAGGACCCACTCCAGCCGACACATCTCAGACCTCCATAGCAGCCTCCCCCCCTCCCCCTAGGTCTTAGATCTAGATCCTGCATTATATATACCCCTCAGCACCAGGCTCTAGACCCCTCAGCACCAGGCTCTATACCCCTCAGCACCAGGCTCTATACCCCTCAGCACCAGGCTCTATACCCCTCAGCACCAGGCTCTAGACCCCTCAGCACCAGGCTCTATACCCCTCAGCACCAGGCTCTATACCCCTCAGCACCAGGCTCTATACCCCTCAATTGAAGACTTTTAAATCCTGAGTCTGAGGACCAGCGTCTCCTTCCTGGCCTTTGGCCCATGCTAACACTATCTGAATACCTTACGCACGTTCTTTGGTATATTGCGTTTTACGTCGTGCTTCTTTTTTCCTGAATTTTACGAAGAGGTTTATTTTGTCACATTTATTTCCAACTGAACAGCAGTTTAGCCGACTCACATTGTTTTTTTAAATGTGCTCTGTGAATAAATGTGTGGAAATGAGTGGAATTTAATATATCATGGAGACTAAATCTCCCCCTGTGACTCTTCGACTTCTATTGGCTGAACAATCAAAAAGCCTCCGCCCTCCCCTCTGCTAGCACCCTTGTCCCCCCCACACCCCCCTGTGGGTTAATGAACATTCACCCACACTTCATTTAACCCCTCCCATATGGTCACTTCTGAGAAGGTGCCTACTTGACCCCCGTGACCCCGTGCCCTATGGTCCTACACTAAACCCCCCCCCCCCCCCCCCCCGGCTTAACAAGCGTCTGAAAGAGATACAGGATTAATGGAGAGGAGTGAGTGAGCATGGCCAAAACAGACTGTGTGTGTGTGTGTTCCTTCAGTGATGCCGTGTTTGTTCTGGGGACTCCAGTGACCTCGGAGGGTGGGTGGGCGACTGTGGGATGAGGGGGGGGGGGGGGGGCTAAGGTTTACCGTGTTGTTCGGCGAGTTTTAATTAGTAGGAGTAATCAGGGAGATTACCGTGAAGGACGTCGAGGAGAAGATAATAAAAGCGGGATTTGGATGTGTGTGTGTGTGTGTGTGTGGGGGGCTTTGGTGGCCCCTTGGTTGCTCAGCCAATCCTCGAGAAAAGTCAGACGCTCTAGGCCCCCAAGGACTACCCTGTGGGGAGTCTAAATGTGAAATATTTCGGTTAGCAAAAGAAATGCACTAAGAGTGATTACAACTCTCGCTGTCGTTTGTCACAATGCTTCGCAGTGTTCAGACGTTGAAAAGCTGCGCTTAGTAATAGGGTGCTGATGGTGAAGACAGAGGTAGTTGTCAAGTCAAGCCAGGTTAGAAACTTGTTCTGGGTCTGCATGCATGGGAAAAAGTACACGCACAAGTTTCAGTTACGTCAACGTCTTGATGGAATTTCACTATACTTGGAGAGACATGAGAGACTGCTGTCAACCCGAAATTGTGTTGTCGGGGAGGAGGTCCGTTTCCATGGCAGCTATTGGCAGGTTGACTGGTATTACATCTTGGCTGTGACTGGGGAACAGCATTAGCGGCACGGGCCATCTTTGGATTCATATTTTGGTAGAGAAGTGTGTTTGTCTCTCAGTACACATGACAATTTTTTTTGTCTCTCAGACTTTTTTACTTCCGTACATGGGTATACAATAAATATTAATAGCTTCTTTTACATTTTGTGCATTTTTTTTTTGTGTTTCATTATTTGTGTATTTCTTGACTATTCTATTTTTGTACGTGACCTTGTACTGGCAAATATGAATGGTCCTTTTACATTATAGTACTCTCATAAAACAACTGATTGCAGGATAAAATACTTACAAAATAAACGTATATGAGTATATTAGTAGCTGTAGGTAGCCCCACACACACCCATGTCGGGGGGGGGGGGGGTGTTGAGAGAGACAGACAAGCTGGTCTGTGAGTGGCCTTTCGGGGACACACTACCCAAGACGAATGCTGCTGCCAAACACTCTGGTGAAGGAGAACAAGAAGACAGCCACACAGGGTGAATAAAAGGCCAAGATGCCTATTGTCTGAATATCTGAGAATTGGCAAGATGCTCTGCTGTACTTATGTTGTGTATTTTGCGGGAAAAAGTAGGAAAGAAGGCAGCCAACGACTGACAGATTGGTATAAGACCGTGTTCGAGAAGTGACCAACAATTGAACACTTTTTTTTTGTTCTACAAGTTGTCCAGATGTGTTTGCTTTGTTTGTATAGAAACGTGGAAGCCCTGTCTGTATCATTGGAAATGAGTAGAATTTGAACTCATAAGGGTTGATCATGTGTTATGCAATTGAAATTCTTATGCTCTTTTATTTTGCGTTCCTTTAAAACAAAACACGCATTCTATAAAAGAGGTGACTTATCATCATCGCTGATATATTGAGTGCATGATCAGTGTAGGTAGCTCATCGATTATAGCACATTTAGGTAACGCAAACAAAGCATTTCGAAATGAATGCCCCTCATTCACTCGCTCACATAATGAATCATAAGCAGATGGTGTGGTGCAGTTTGGTCCTGAATGTCCTGCAGAAAGACACCTCACAACTCTTTATGTACCTCCTGCCAACGTAATGAAGCCCACACCCTCCACTGGCCAAACAACCCAGAACCCAGAATCCTGAGCTGTCTTTATAATCAACAGATTCCTAAAAGGGTCAAACTAAAACAGTGAGGAAAGTGAAAGTCCCAGAGAGTCTTGAAGGAGACAATGGCCTCAAAGTCTGGTTAGCTTGACAACTGCCTGCACATAGACAAATAACAAAGAGCCTCACCCCAAAATACGCTGTTAAATTGGTTTTATGCTAGATTGGTATAAAAGTGTGTGTGTGTGTGTGTGTGTGTGTGTGTGTGTGTGTGTGTGTGTGTGTGTGTGTGTGTGTGTATGTGTTTGTGTGTGTATGTATAAACGTATGTGTGTGTGTGTGTGTATAAATATGTGTGTGTGTGTGTGTGTGTATAAATGTGTGTGTTTGTGTGTGTGTATAAATGTGTGTGTTTGTGTGTGTGTGTGTGTGTGTACGTGTATAAGAAAGTGTGTGTGTGCGTGTGTAAACCGCAGTGTGTCTGTGTGCATAAAAGTGTGTGTGTCCATGTGTTAAAGTGTGGAAAGATTGGAAAAAAACAAGCGTCTAGACTCTGCAAGGAAACCACAGGAAAGAACAATTAAAGCTGTTGAATTAAAAAAAGATTTGTGAACAGTAGCCTATACTTTAGCCTATAGTTATGTTAACAGCATAGTTATGTTTCTAATCTAAATATGGGGGATGTTTTCTTTTATTTGGACAATTTGCATGCCACATCATTGTAATTTGCATTGCATGTGTGTTTACATACATTTGTTTTAATGCCTCTATGCTTGTATTAATATATATTGTCAATGTTTCCCTGTTATGTGAAGCAATTTATTACTAGACATTTGCTCTGTAATAATAAAAAACTGATGACAAATGGAATATTAATTTACTGGCCTTATAAAAGTAGTTATCAAAAGCAATTTGATTTGAAATCTTATGTGACATATCCCTAGAGAAGCGTCAGACGTGAAAAGGTAAAACATTTGCTAAATGATGAAGTCAGTTCTAGAGTATGGCTACGCCTTCTGTGTTTCTTGTATGTCTCTCACTCACTCCCTGCTATGTGTGTACGAGTCTACGCCTACATGTGTTAACGTCACCTTGAATGAGGTGCGGTGTTTATTTTGGCGGTTGGTGGGCACTACCCTAGGAAAATATACATTTCCAACTCCCCAGACATTTCTGTCATTAATTTTGTCGGGGGGGGGTTTTCATATCAGTTAATTCATTCATACACGATGACTACAAGGAAATACAGCTGCAAAGCTCTGATTTGTGATTTCAAGCAAGGCCAGCGTAAGATATGTTGTGTGCAAGTTGAAATAGTAAAACTAGTGTGAATCAATTCAAGAAGAGAGAATTATCATTATGAGTACAATTTGAATTAAATACATTATTGTAATAGTAATCCTGAATTGCTTGTCTGATAATTGCGGAGTGCATGGAGTAGTATCAGACAAGTCAGACCTTTTCATTAATATTCCCTTTCAAATGTCATGTTTCAGATCTCTACATTCAGGGCTGTCCCTTTTCCCCCATGGCTCGGATGACAGTCCCCAAACTAGGGTGTAGTTTTGGGTGGAGACAGTAACATCACCTCCACCACCTTGGTAGACTCTGTCTGGGGGGGGGGTATAGTATCTTAACCTAGACACACTGACTTACAGTGTACTGTGAGTGACTTTCATTGACCAGTGTAGAGATATTCCATTCTCACATTTCACAGCGAAGCTCTGCCTTCGTTTTACCCACCATGTTTATCATACAAAGAAGTCACTTTCCAACCAGCTAGCACTACTAGCAAATATTTCAAATATTTATTCTCCTAGATCAACTTCTCTCATTTAATATTATCCCTGCTGAGTCACAACATACATATAAGCATGATTTACTCTTTTGTCCTCTTTTGTGTCTTTTGTTTAGGGAAGTAAGCTCTTTAAATGTGCATGTGGCACCTATTCATGTCAATAATAAATTAGTTCATTTTAATTTATAAACCCCTTTTATTGGGGGGTAAATGCATTTTGGATGAATGCAGAAGGGATTTGAGTAACAAAACATTACTAGTCGCTATTTAGGCTATACGAACCAAAACAAGTTCAGTCATATAATGCCTCAGCGTTCTCTATCCAACCAGAAAAGTAGACATCAAAACAGACATTGACTGGCAGTTCCTCAAGGCTCTTGTTTTGAAATTTGCTCACCCATCTTCCTCACACTATCCATCTTGCTCTCCTCATTTCTTGCATGCTTGGTCAATAAGCGAGGATCCACTCTGTGTCTATTGGTCTGTGTTGGGTGTGCAGGGATGCATGTAAAGACTCCATGTTGGCACTGAGTTCTGATAAAGAATGTGCTGTTACTCCATGTATGAACCAGTGATCTGGCTTTTGAGAAATAAAGCGTACAAAGTAATATATATATATTTTGTTATACTTATTATTAAGCATGGATATTAGGTATGGGTAAATATTAGCTAGCTGGATGGTGTTGGACCTGGCTTTTCTCTGCCCATGCACCCTGCCAATTACACCCATATACCTTATAGAGGGCTCAGGGTTGGGGGGTTATGTGATGTGGCCTGTAAACTTGTGAACCCTTTGGGTTGCCAAAATGGGCAGACATAATGCTAGCATAAGAAGCAAAATAGAGCCTAAGTGAAATTAAGTTGTTCAGGCAACATAAGGTTGATGATATCAGTTAATAATAATAAATAATATAAATACTATTTATGGCACAAATTGGAAAACATAAGTGCCTCGCTAGAGCAATATCGAATAGGCTGTGTATGACATGATGGAATAGATTTTAAAAAATCAAGATAGACAGATTAAGATAAAAAATAGATAAAGATTTTCTTTTTAAAAAGCTTATCAATAAGAAAAAAATCTATGCCAATGAAGGGCTTCAAAAGCAATCACCAACATTTTAGGAATAATTTCTCAAAGTGATTATATTATATTTGTATGTTATATATTATTAGATATTGTTGTAATGAGCCCTCTTGTCTCTTTTACTTAAAAGCCGAGGTAGTTTAAGAATGATGATTCCTGAGATGCTAAAACATGGCTCAAGCTTTTGATATGGGTTTCCAAAAAACAAGTTCATTGTGAAACATTTTGGTGTATACAATTGGCCCCCACACGTCATTCATCCATCATCACCTCTAAAGACCAGAGAGAGAGAGAGAGAGAGAGAGAGACAAAACTATCGGCCTTCTCCCTCCAAACGTGCCGAACATAAATTATTGTTATTGCTGAGTTCATTGCGACACAGGAAGACATCTCTCATCAATAACAGTGAAATAACGTCACGTGTAACTCTATAGACGACAAACAAATAGGCCGATTAAACGATATATTAGATATAGGCTTATAGGTATTTTGAAAATGTCCTCTTCAGTCTTATAGGCTCATTGATCTATTTATTGGTAATTTACCTTACATCCATTTAAGTTGCATGTAGGCCTCCTAAACGTGTAACACAGGAATACACATCCTATCAATTTCTCAGACAAGTTTAAAGGTCGATTTTTGCTTTCCTAAATGTTTATAATTTTCCATTTATACTCAGAATAAAATACATATTTTTTCAGTAGTCTATACTAACATAAAAAGCCATCTACGAAAATAAAAGTATTAAATTAAAGTGTCTCTTCTCTAAAGAGTCCAAGATCCCAACATTCACCTTAAAGAGCCATCACTGGGGGGCATGGCCTGTTATTGGTATTATTATTATTATGATGACGATGCATGTTGCTGTGTGCGGGTCTTACTGCTGGTAGTCCACCTTGCAGTACAGCTTGGTGTCCCTGCAGTAGCACGTGTTGCTGAGCGGCCGGCGGCACACGGCGCAGCGCAGGCAGCGCTCGTGCCACGACGCGCCGGCCACGCGCAGCAGGAAGCGCTCCGAGATGCCGCGACTGCAGCCCGCGCAGCAGGCCGGCTCTGGGCTTTTATTTTCTAGAGGAGCGAGAAAATCACAATGTGCCATCACTACTAATAATAATGAAATACACAGATGTAATTAAAAAAAATAGTAATAATAGGCCTTATAATGATAATACCCTAATAATGATAATAGCCTACTAATAATGATGATAATGATGATGCTGTTTCTGACGCTCCTATTAATAGGCCTAATAGGCCTATTAATAATAGGCCTAATTATAATTATAATAATAGGCCTATGTGCATTTGTAAATTCAATTTTATTTAGGCCTAGGCCAGGATCATATCATATCAAAATAGTTCAAATTTGTAAGGGCGGTTTTAATTCTAACGCTTTTAGACCTAATTGATTAAAAATTGTAAACGCTTGTGTGTTTTATTCCACTCACCGATCTTAACGTTTACAGTCGTCCCTCCGGTTCCTAACTGATCGCTCCGCATCAGCGGACTCGCAGCATCCTTCACAGCCGAGGAGCGCATCTCTAAAAGTCCTTCAGCCATGTCCCGCTGAACCGTGACTAGGACTCAACTTCACACTGGATACCCTCACTGTAACACAGGCCTGTGTCCAACTGGACAAAACAAGTCTGCCAAAGTCTAGTTCTATTTAAAACGCGCGTGGATCATTTAAACAAAACAAAAATATATATATAGCGCTCGCTGTAGGCACGTGCATTTGAAGATAGTATAGGCCTATTAAACAAAAACCGGTTCGTAGTTTTCGTTTCTTCATAAAAATGTATTTTAAATGCTAGTCCACCAAAGGTTACGTTGCCGGGGAAAAAATAAATTGTTGAAAAATGTTGAAAATGTTCCGTAACACTAACACTAAACTGTGTCCCGGTTGGACTCATCAATACAGTCCGGTGAAGCGGGACCGAATGAGGAGGACCGCGCCGCGCGTGCGGCTCTTCACTCCACACTCTCCCCGCGCGCGCCTACGTCACGGTGTGCGCGTGCTAATTGGGGAACCGGCGGACCTCCCCGCGCGGGAGAAAGTAGATTTAGACAAGACAACATAAAGAAAGGACGTCGTTCAGGGCCAACATATAATATATCTGTGGGTTTGTGCAACGCAGGCTTAAATTCAAATGTCAATTTTTTTATGAACACATATTAAGCACATTTCATAACTGTGACATATTCGATTTGGATTATGGTTTTCCAAAGTTAGAGTTGAGCACAACAGCGTTGAATGACTGGTGAAAAGTGTCCATGTCATTGGACAAGATTAGCCTAGTTTTTAAGATTTTTAAAGCACTGCCACAATATATATATATATATATAGATGAGAGAGAGAGAGAGAGAGAGAGAGAGAGAGAGAGAGAGAGAGAGAGAGAGAGAGAGAGAGAGAGAGAGAGAGAGAGAGAGAGAGAGAGCAGTGGCGGCGCCAGACATTTTTTTCTGCAGGTGCTATGGGGGAGCTCGGCACTTTACCGAGGGTGGGGGGGGGGTGCTAGACGCTAAATTGAAATAAATAACAATAATAAACAATAAATATATGATTTTCTTGGGGGTGCTATGGGGGTGCTATGGCTAATCCAGGGGGGGCTGTTGCACCCCCTAGCCCCCCCCCTGGCGCCGCCCATGAGAGAGAGAGAGAGAGATTTAAAATTAAAAAAAACTAAATGCTTCATTAAATGCCTATAGCATGTCATCATCGCAGTTAGGATGGCAGAGAAGGACAAGTACATGAGATGCGAGACGGCGATACATACAGTGATGGAATCCACACGCACATCATGTCCTTGAGACGTACAGAAATGTGTCCCTTGATGTGTACAACTGATAGGGAAAGGACAGGAAGGTGTAAAGTTTAGTGGCATCCACATAGCAGAAGCCATAGCATGAGATGGTTGTGATGTGTATTCGTGGTGTATATCCCACAGCAGTATTTGCATACTTTATAGGAAAGGAAAGTAAAGTGCTGTGGAGATCCATAAAGTTGGAGCAGGTTCGACATTGCAGTCCATCATGCTGATGGATGTGATTGGAGATACTGGACTTTCAAAGTTGAGTTATGACCAGAAGCAAAGTGTTTGTGACACAGAAGAGGATTATTATTATACTGTAGTCCAATGTAGTTGTCCTCAGACCTAAACTCACCTCAGTCCTTCAAAGGTGGGGTTCAAAGTTTGTTTGAATAAATACTTTTTGTTTTTTTCCCCCAGAGCCTTGTATTCAACAGATTTCGACAATGTGTAAATCGTCCACCACAAGAAGCAGCACATTTGTACACAGCAACCTCTTTAAAACCCCTCGCAAAGCAGCAGGGGGTCCTCTGATCTCAGTGGAAAGAAGAAAGTGTTCCGACCACATGAAGACCGCTGACACATGAACCCTTTAAACAAGCTGCAACCTACAACCCACTGGTGGAGCTGGAAATAAGCCATTCTCTGGCAGCACATGCTGAACACGGGGACATGTTGTTAGATGTGTGACATCTAAGCATGTTTTCAATGTGGAAAAAACCATGATGCAGTCTTAAAGGGAGTGTTTTGTGGCGGCACAAGGGAACTGTTGGACAACAAACAGCTGTTTTGTGAAGTAAAAAGACTGTTTTGGGACTGATTTGGGAGCAGTTCAAAGTTTTCAATTAAAAAAACAAAAAAAAAAATAGTGTTTTCAAATGTAAGAATCACCTAATATTCCTTATACAAGTGAAAATGGTCTATGCACTAAATATTATAGTCAACAAAGTGGAGCTAAAATACCCTGGCAGGGTATTTTAGCTCCACTTTATACACTTTAGTGCCACTTTATTATTACACTGCCACCCCCAAATCATTAGTGCCCCCCCCCCACACACACACACACACACACACACACACACACACACACACACAGGATAGCTAATTGTAGCATGTTTGGAACAGCCATAAAAAACAATCAAAAAAATCTGGTTGGTGCAGTGTGTGTTAAGTGTGCTGACCACCTGCCACACAGTCACAATAACTGTGAAGACAACCACACCAACGTATGCTGATGTTTACAGACTGTCCTACAAGGTACCACTGGCGTAACTAACGACGGTGCAACCGGTGCATTGCACCGGGGCCCAGACGCCGGGGTGGGCCCATGAAGACCACGGGGGGGGGCCTACCCCGCCAACAACCGCGCAGCCCCCCCCCCCCCCCCCCCCCCCGTCAACAATCGCGCAGCCCCCCCCCCCCGGGGCACATCATCACGTTGTTACGCCAGTGCAAGGTACGGTAGACTCAGAAGCCGTGAGGGGCCACACAGGTTTTGTTCATGTGTCTAACATTAAGCACTCTTCGTTTTGTAAACGCCTTTAGTTTGTGTGGATGAGAATAGACACAATTCAGCCTGAGCAATTACACTTACAGTGCTGCATTTATTCAATGTTTTTAATGTGTCCTCTTTTTACATTAAATCAATGTATTGGTGTATTGATTCATACATACTCATTGGAAGAAAAAAAACACGCACCACAGAATTGACCCTATAAAAAGGACGGAAATGCCCTTGAACTGCATTCAAGAATATGAGACGAACAAGGAGCCAACATGTTCATTGTTGTTAATTGGGAGACATTATTAGCAAGAGGCTACAACATTTCATCACGACGACTTGCAGAATTTGACAACCACCATTAATGAAATACATGTGCAGGTAAATCCCAAACCATCTTGCGCACAAATCGATTGCGTCAATGCCTTGACAGCTAGCCAATCCAACAATAGAAACAAACGACGTTTGATGACACTGTTTATTGGTGGCTAATGTGGGACCAAATGTTCACAATACTGAAAGGTCTGAGAAATTAGTCAAGGTAACCAATTCAGTAAAAAAAAAAAAAAAATTTAAAATAGTGGAAAATCCTACGAGGCAGTGTGGCTCGAGTTTGAGAAGTAGCCTCGATTGTGATTTGTTTCTGCATTATAAGATTGAGATTAGTTAACAAATTCACTTCATACTAAAATGAAACATCTTAATAAAAAGGGAGAATAATCTAAAGATATTGAACTATCTTTCCAAATGCTTAGTGCATGTCAAAACATCTGTTGATAACTTAAAAAAGGATTCAATCAGAAGAAAGTGTTAGTTAATACCTTCTAAATTGTTGTTCCAAAATTTGGAGACCATAAAATCTTTTAGTATTTGACCAAAGTGAAACATGTATGCTACAACTCATGTGAACTGTGGTATTTACAGCAAATACTTTTAACACATGAGAGCTTTTTACTTGTGGAAAATAGGGCTCAGTTAGAAAGTCATAGTACATAGCTTCTGTAGATTTTCAGGAAGAAAAAAACGTTAATATGAAAACAAAACAATATACAACTTCTTAAATACTATGTAACAGCGTTTGAAGTAAAAAAACATTTTGCTAAGCACAAAGTGCAGTGAAACCGGTTAAAACGCCAGAAATAACATTAATATATACTAGGAGATAAATGCAAAATAAGTGGTATTTGTAGTCCAACAATAATAACATGAACAGCTAACTTTTACAGTACTAGTGGTCAAGAGCCATCTTAGACCACATACATAGAGGGATGAGTTGTTCACAGGTGTGACCCACACACACACACACACACACACACACACACACACACACACACACACACACACACACACACACACACACACACACACACACACACACACACACACACACACACACACACACACACACACACACAAAATCAACAGATTCTTCTTCTTTCCAAGCTTCATTCCAAACACTTAAAAAAACAAAAACAAAACAAAACCACCTAGATTGTTGTTTTTTTTCACTCATAAAAACTTCTTCTTCTCCACTGGGGTCTTGGGAGTACTTTGTGAAGACCGGGGACACGCCAGCAGGTACGTCGTGAGTTCAGAGGGAAGAATAATGACAGTTGCTCTCACAACTTTTCACAACGTTCAAGGGCCAAAGGCATTCTTGCAAAGTCCAACGTAGAAAAATAAAATAACAAAAATAACAAAGAAATTACATTTTAGAAATCAGAACAGTTCCTGGAGAGGCCAAACGAATTTGCCTGTCAGTTACGAATACCAAAAATAACCCTAACCACATCAAGACAGCCCCTTGAAATGAAATTAAAGACGTAACAGCTCTTTCCCCTCTTCTGACAATACAAACTGTAGTCTTCCATCTTGTTCCAAAGCGTCGACCAGCTTTAACTTTAGCAGTCCTAGTGAGGATTCGAGTTCACACTCTGATATTTTGTGTGCCGGTGTATGCAAGATGTATACGTGTGTGTGTGTGTGTGTGTGTGTGTGTGTGTGTGTGTGTGTGTGTGTGTGTGTGTGTGTGTGTGTGTGTGTGTGTGTGTGTGTGTGTGTGTGTGTGTGTGTGTGTGTGGTCAGTAGCTCTTGACGGGGGTGGAGGTGATATGGTCGGGTTCTTCAGGCCTCAGAGCTCAGCGAGGTCCGGGTGGGACTGGGTGGGAGACGAGCTGCCGCACTGTGTTCTGTACGGAAGCTGTAGTCATACTGAACACATCACACGGTATCGTTAGGACGTGGACAGGGTTTACAATGACATCACAACACAACAATTGGGCTTGGGAATACGGCACACGGCAGCGCTCAGCTGTTCTAGTCGCTCCGACGGCCCATCGTTGAAATGTCAATTAATTCTGATGACAGTTTCAAAGTAAAGAAACCATGATCCGCCGGATTATATTTACTTATGTCTTAACTTTCTGTAGGCCTACTGAGTTTGAGGGAACGGCTTGCTAATGCGAACGGCTTGCTCACCGAGTAAGTGGATCACTAAAATTAATGAAAAGAGAAAAAAAGAATGGCTATCATTGTTATCACGTCTGTTCAGTGTGTTCTTACTTTTAGACTAGTCGACTAGTCATTTACAAAACTTACATTTACATTTAGGGCATTTAGCAGACGCTTTTGTCCAAAGCGACTTACAATAAGTAGGCCTACATTTGTTAGTAAAAAACTTCTGTTTAAACGTCAGGGAAATTAGGTGCTAAGAACATCCATAGCTTCAATGAATCATGACATCACCCTTCCATCACAATTCCTAATTGAATTCAATAAATCACCACAGAGATTTAAATATATTGAATACACTACTGTGTAGATGAAATTATCAACAAAGTCTATAATATCAACACATAAAAACAACAATCCCTTGAATTAATGTTGTTTTTTTTCTGGGCAGCGTGGAGATGATTATTTCAGCCGCCATTTTGAAACATCTGCAGCCACAACCCGACTGTTTTTTGTTCAATTCGACACATCAAAATGATGTAGAAGAAAGCATACACCAGACTGGGCGACAACAAAGTAAAGCAAAGCAAAGCAAAGCAAAGCAGTTTGCTTCATCGTGTTGTATAGTCTTCTACATTACCTCCACCTACTGGACTAGAGTGTAACAGTTTGTTGTATAGTCGCGCGCAAAAATGACAGCCGTCTCTTTTTCATAGTCAGCTGACTAGTTTGCCTAATCTTTGCTGGTCTTTTTAGGTCGGCCCTCGGCCAACCTAAAATACAGTATTTTGGAAGCCAACCATGTACCCAATGACCAAAAGAAGCCTGGTAGGTTACTTATTAGGGCTGGGTATCACCAGGTACCTCGCGATACGATACTATCACGATATTTTGCCCACGATAACGATAATATCACGATACAGCGATTCTGCGATAATCGATATATTGTAATAAATTTCATCCACGATACATCACGATATCTGTGAGATTCAAAATGTATTACAAAACATTGTCGTTTCATTTTTTATGTCCAAATAAAATGAAGTTGATACTGTCTGTGCAAATTAACATAAAATTAAAAAACAAAATGAATGCAGAAAATACACATTAACACATTAAGTGCTGCTTAACAAGCAGAATCAAATTGTTTTATGAAAACTGCATTATAATCTCAACAACAACTTTGCTTTCAATGCTTTGTCGATTGTAGGCTGGCTTGTGTTAGCATTAGCGTCCTCGTTAGCCGTCCTCACGGCAAGCCAATGTTGTAGTCGAGTCACTATGCCTCGAGTCCGAGTCCAGGCTCGAGTCTCCAGTGTCCGAGTCAAGTCCAAGTTATAAAAAAAAAATCCGAATCAGTCCGAGTCGAGTCCACTACTCATACGAGTCATGTCCGAGTCGAGTCCCTATTGATCCACATCGAGTCCGAGTCGAGTCCGAGTCAGCACTAAAGTAAGCATACATGTTGTTACACTTAAAAACAACATAACTGTTGTGCCGCAGCTCATAGGCGCCTAATGGCGGCAGCTATGAACTTTCATACGTATTTTACTGTTTTTAACTCACTCTAGTGCTCATAACTACTGTCCTGTCCTCTTAATAATAACTCAGAAATGCAACTCTAATGTGCTTTATTTGCACATACATAACCATGTCTTATGAATAGCTTATGCTATTCATGATAGAAGACATGGTTATGAGCCACGGCGGGTCCGCGATCCACCTCCGTAGCGGATCCAACACGGCGTGCAAGTGGACCCGATACGGACCGTTTCGCGGATCCGTTCCGAAAGCCGCGATACATGCGGCGGATTTGCTGTGTGGGTTATTTACGTAGTTACCGTAACTACGTAAATAACCCACACAGCAAATCCGCCGCGGAGGATCGCGGCTTTCGGAACGGATCCGCGAAACGGATCAAATCAGCCTTCACCCTGAGCTTGCGGCTTGAAGTAGTGACGCTGTAAATCAAAATTGTAGCAGGCTTTTGTGAGATAATCTGTTTAGAGCGGCTGTATGTTTTATTGTTTAAATATCGATATTTGGCGCCAGTGTATCGATAACGTACCGCAAGACGAAATATCGCGATATATCTTAGTATCGATATTTTGGCACACCCCTATTACTTATATATACCATATGTAACTATAAATATGACAGTAATGTTACATTTTATCAGAAAAATACCATTAAAATTATTTTTATAACAAAATATATATATTTTTTCAAAAGAAAGAAAGAAAAAGTTTTTGATCAATAATTTGGCAGACCATCTGCAGTACCCTCACAAACCACTAGGGGATGTGGCCCACAGGTTGGGAATGGCTGGCCTAGACAAAACTGCCTTGTGAGATATGTAGTATATGTACTCACCTCTTTCTCAATCTCAGCCAGGGATTTGATTGTAATGCCCATCAGATCTACCTGCTGCAGCTGAGGATCGGAGCATTGTGTATCATTAATTTGTCCCGGAAATTGAATTTCCATCCATTCCACAGCATTTACAATTTCAGGTTTAGCTTCTATTCAGCTTTTTAACTTTGCAATACGGAATCAAAACAACAATACATTGATAAAAGCAAAGCCAAAAACCTTACATCTGACGAGGTACAGGCAAACTTCTCAGAGATCATGAAAGGCACGCCGTCCATTGCTGAAAACACAGTATGTGTGGGGGGGGGGGGGGGGGGGGGGGGCGACTTTAATAAAACATCAGTGATCAACGATGGTGCTTGTAAAAGGTTTCTACGGAGACAGTAACTGACCAGAGATGGCGTATAGGTTGGAGTTCTGGTGCTCATAGTCTGGCCGTGTGCTTGTTCTTTCCTCGGAAACTGGCTGGGAGTGTCATGGATATATGCCTACACACAAGGAGAAAACAAAATAATAGATAAATTATGTATCACATCAAATGTAGCCATAGTTTATATAGCTGTACAAAGTTGTACAGCTGTATAGAGTTTCGAAGAGAGTTAGGAGTGGACATACATAAATAGGAAGTCGCTTTTTCTATTCTATCAACATTGATGATGAACATTGTGTATGAACTACCATTCTCTGCTACATCCTCATTCATGGTTGCCTGTATATTGTTTTCCACTCTTGTTGATATTGCGGATACGTCCAAATACATGTATTGCTATCAGCGCAAAAACAGTCATCATTCCGCTATCTTAAATGTGCTTTAAACAAAACACGATTTCCACAGCATACATTTTGCGTCATGTCCCACCTGCTGCAAGTTCTACCCAGGCGCCCCCCCTCGCCTAAACCAAACAGAGTATTTCCAGTATGTGAGAACACATAAATATCTCAGAAAACACACACACACACCACTGGCCTAAAGGGGCCTTCCACCTGCTCTCTCTCCAACAACAACAAGTGTCTCTCTCTCTCCCTCTCTCTCAAATAATGCAGTGTGCTTCAGAGATATCATGTGTCGCTGGTTTCAAATGTTCTTCTACCAATTACTATTCATTCAATTCACACTGTAAACAAAAACAAAAACATCTTTCTATCTTCAGCATGTTAATGTCCAGTCAAGTAAATGTTACTTGTATTGCCTTTAATCACAGTTAAAGTCTCAAAAGGGCTTCACAGAGCCCTGCACTGGAGCCCTAGGCCCGAGGGGCCCGACAGCCCGAGGGCCGGGCTTCGGGCCGACGACCGCATAATTACATCGGACACGGGCCGGGCTCGGGCACTTTTATTTTTCAACTGAATTAATTTTTTTAAACCTTTTTTAAACCGACGTATTATGACAGTCCTGGACCGGCCCAATAATCTGCACCGGCCCAAAAATAATAATACACAAAATAAAAACTAAAAAATAATCGGCCTGAAATCGTCCGGCCGAACCTCCCTATGGCAGCCCGTCCCTGGTTATAGGCCTATGCGGCGCTCGTAAAAGCCGAACAATGCGCCTACATGCGCTCTTAAAGGTTTGGAAATTATTCAACAAGACTACATCTGTATTCCAATCACAATAAGTAGCCTACTTATCGGCCAACAATAATCAAACAAGGCAGTAAAAGTGGGCATTGAACTGTATAACTGTTTTGAATAAAAGGGGAAAAAAGGCCGACATATGCCGATACAATATGCAGCCGGCGCTCGGAAAAGGCTCGCGACAAAAAGATGAGCCACACATTTAGAAACAATTGCATGAACTATCTAAAAGAAATACCTTAGACAGAAAACATATATGAGGCTGAACGTTTTGCTAAAATGTCAGTTATGGAAATATTGTTGGATGTAATGTTGGAGCGGCTGGCTTGACCACGCGAAACCGAGAGACGGCTGTCTTGACCGCAGTACGCGATCGGTCATTAATCAATAATCGTATTTAACCGTATAACTGCACACAACTTTATTTAAAATCAAATGTAAAACATGTGTGTTTTGTTTGTATTGTGGTGTCCGGTGCGTGTGGACGTGCGGCTCCTCCGGCGGAGCGGTTCATGTTAATAGCGGAGTCCGGGAGGGTTCACCTTCACGGCGTAGTTACGAGGGATGTGCGACTATCGTCTTTAAAAATACTAAAGTGTTTTTTAAAGTTAGAAAGATATTAGATATTCAACCGATATTCACGCTCCGAATTACAGCGATCAGACACGGGGAACTAAAGCCGCGATCACCGCACCGCTTCAAGACTCACAGCAACACAACGTCCTTTTGATCGATAACAATATAAATTGATCGACACATTTCTTAACGATCAATGATCGATCATCGATTAATTATGCCCATCCCTAATGTCCACTTTGATCTGTCAGAAACCGTTCGTTTATTCACAGAAAAATAGAATGCTGTTTTTTTCTAACTGCAGAGCGTTATCCCATTTTCAGAGCGAGAGATTAAATATACGATCGCACTCAATGAATATAGCGTTCTATCACGCTAAAACATTGTTAATGGGAGGTTAACAAAAAAAAGTCGGGCTTGATACGGGTTCGGGCCTGAGAATTCTGAAAACCTGTCGGACCGGGCCGGCGCTCCACCCCCTCGGGCCAGGGCCGGGCTCGGGCCCAGATAATAGGCCCGTGCAGGGCACTACTTCACAGGCCACATTAAACGACACCCCCTAACTCTTAGCTCTCTAAAAGGGCAGAGAAAAACTAAATGATCATGGAAGAAACCTTGAGAAGGAACACAGAAGAGGGATCTCTCCTTTCAGGTAGGGTAAGGGGTGCATAGGTACCAAAATGGGCAGACATAACAAGCAAAACAAAGGTACGATTAAATTGTTAATGAGTTCAAAATCATTTGTGAATGGGAGCTAGTCTGTTCATCTTCATGCTTAATAATATTGTTGTGTGGCATATTGTAAACCAATAATGCATTTGGTGTCAAAAATGTCATAGATTTTGACCAGCTAAGACAAAGGAAAGACAAAGAACCGAATACCTGACACATGAAAATAATCATTTGTGTAAATCGCTGGAATTGAAAGAAGAAACAAGTGACGGAACATATGTATTAATACAGCACATCACTGATAGCCGATCATACTTGAGCATAGGAGCAGCCGGGGTGGGAGTGGAGGCTGTGCTGGTGGTGGTGGTGGTGGTGGTGGTGGTGGTGTTCTGGGTGTTGTTGGTTAGCGGTGTCTGTGAGGAGTCGAGGGTCCGCGGAACGTTCCCCATGCGGTACCAGATTCCCATGTTGTTCAATTCTCTGTTAAAAACAACAGCACAACAACAAGAGTCTCGTAAATGAGCAACCAAAACCACTTCTTAAAAGAGCATCTCTTCCCTTGGAAAATGTAATAAACTTGATCCACTTTGAAACTTGACTTGATTTTTTTTACGACAAACCCAAGATGTTCAAGCAGTGGATATGCAGCCTCCAGCAAATTGAATTAAAGGGAGAACTGGATCTATCTGATAGAAGATGCTTAAATATTTATTAGGATTAATATTTAACACCTGAAGAACCCTAGAGCAAGGCAATGACGGACACAGATGTTATTGTCTGGGGGTGGTAATTGATGTTTCTGTCGATATGTGTTGGATGATTTGAAATATTTAGCTACTCATCAATATGCAATCTATACATGACATTTAAATGCTATACATGCAAGTAAGTTCAATGTAAAAGTGACTACATCATCCTTTTCCTTTTTTAAATACAGTTAATTTGTAATCCAAAAATAACATTTGGCAACACACAGTGCAACTGAAACGAGTTCCTGACAGAACATAAATAACTTAAAATCTGATTAGAGAGCTGGGCCATTGCGGCTGTTGCTTACCCTATAAAGGTGTACTGTGGTGGCGCCTGCCTGGATCGCCCCAGGATGCGAATATCACAGATGGCTGCCTCTGTAGAGTCCCGGGGGATGAACTTGATGCAGAGTCGCCTCTTTCGAAAGGCCTGCTCCTCTGTGGAACAGCAAACGATGGGAGACATTCAGAACAAATGAAAACAAGAAAAAAAAGAAGTAATTGTTGGTTTTGAAAAGGTAAACCATATGTAAACCAAATGTAAGCCAAATGTAAGCCAGCAAAAAGGTAAACTGGGTGTCTGTCTACAGCAGATTTGTAAGTTGGCCTAAGGGAGTGTAAAGCCTGTAATTGATAGTGTAAACATGGGCGTGTGATCATTTGGCACTAGGGACTAAGAACTGTCTGTTTTCAGTGTGTAATGTTACCTTGTGTTACTTCATAGAAACGACTGTGTTTCTAATTGTATTAACAAACTTGTTTATAACGACCAGAGATCAAAATGTACGCAAAACAGGAGTATGTACATTATTCATTACAAACAGGCTTTGTGTTGTGTCTGGTATAAACCATAATCTGATGTCTGTATCCGCATGACCAGATTGTTTTACTTACGAGTGTCTACCGTTTCCTGGATAGGGATGAAGCCGACAGGTAGGGTGTCTTTTATGTCAATCAGCTTCATGTCCACAAGCACATTACCCAGATGGCTCTGCAGACAGGTGCAATACGAGGGAATAACATTACTCTGACTTTCTGTTATGTATTTGCTACTTTATCGGACCAAGATATAAAATATTACATTAGGTAGCAATGATTGGCTTTTAGATTCCTGTGAAATTTGGTATAGTATCATATGTTTGACTAGCCTAGAACTCTAGACACCCCCGGCAGCAAATTTATTTGGCAGCTAGGTAGGTCTAGCACGGCTCCGTCGGCTTTTTGGTGCTGGAAACACCAAGTATGTCAGACCAATCACAGCGTGAGGGGCGGAGTCGAAAGCCGGGCTACCATGACGACAGAGTTGCGACGGTTCCGTGTTAGAGGTAAACAATGGCTGCTGCTGCTGGCGAACGGCTGTCTTTCGACTCGGCTTTGGCCGCGACTCTTCAAGACTTGAAGTTAACATTTTATTTGAGAAAAGAACAAAGAACGGCACTGAAGTCTTTCCTCGAAAATAAATATGTATTCAGAGTTTTGATTAATTACGTAGTCAGAGCCGTCGCTCTGACTACGTCACCTTCTTCGTTGCTCTGATTGGTTGCAGCGCTATCCTATTGCGTGCAGAGGGAACTTGAAAGACAACCGTTTATCCCGCCCACACTGCCAATGGAGCTGAACCAGACCTTACATCTTTCTGATGTGGGTCTGGCTTGCCAGGCTAATGTTTGACATTATCATATGTAATAACATTATATGTAATAAAGTTTTGACATTATGTAGCAAAGACATGGCCTTTTAGATTCCTGTGAAATTCGGTTGATATAATCATATGTAATAACATATCATATGTGATTACATTTTTAATGCAGGAGACTTTGTCGCCAGACTTACATTTTCTTTGGAGAAAACTCTGGTGAAGCAGAGGTAGCGCGTCACCTTGGACTTAAACAGACCATCTTTCCACAGGTCTGCATCCAGCCCATCTGTCGTTGTGGAAACCTATGGGCAAGATTAGTCAGAACATAGGTCACATCATGTTAGAAATCGATTCAAAACACATTTAAAATGAGGTTTGCATGGCTGCCACCGTTGCCAGACGGTGGAACCAGGTAACAATAGTGTTCCAACTTCTGCTACATTAGCAAAACCCACCAAGACTAAAGATAACATCTTGGCAATTGGCAATGATTTTCATTGGCTATGTCCAATAACATTGCTTTAATTTCAGGAATCAAATCAACTACGGTTTCTCTTGGTCAGCAAGGCGGACCAGGTATATTTGTGTATAATTTCAATATGTTAAGGTTACAGCATCCTCATATGGCGTGTACCACACTCACCACATCATATCCGGTGGGAGCCCTGTTCCGGGATGCCACGACTCCCACTCCGGTGATAGGGTCCATGGGCATCTCTGGCAAGGCGTCCGACAGCTCCCGAACTTCAGGCATTTTACGACAGCTCTGATAAGAACACATATGAACGGTTTAAAGTGACAACTGGCAAGAGAGAACAACACCAATGGAAAACATTGCTGCGGCGAAGCACTATGGCTAGTAAGCACAGTCTGTGGTCTGCTCTATGTGCCAATACTATAGGAAATAGGATATGTGTTGGGAACTCAACTGTGGTGAGCTTGTGAAAGATAAAGAGGTTAAATAAGCAGTGCCAGGTCTCTGTGTAATGGGATGACTGCTGGGGGGAGAGAGGGCTGCACATTCCCTCTTGTGTGAGCCATGTAACCTGTGGCAACAGCAGCCTAGCCAGGGCAACACCACCCATTAGCTACTTCTAATGCGACTCAATTCAAGTTGAACGACTTGATGGACAACATACAACTGTATCGTTTACAGAGAAACACAACATGTACCAGTGAATGGCAACGATTTAACGACGTAATAAAACAAAAAAACTACACTGCTGTATGAAGACAGGATAACATCACGCCATGTCCAAGCTAGTGAGCTGTAACGGTGTAGCCTAGTCTCCAGCCACAACAACGGAAGCCGTCTCGCCCGGTTTGCCGTCCATATCACGTCTTCACAGGCATGTCAACATTGGGCCATGGCCGCCTAATAATCCCCCTCACACACAGTGGCTGGCCTAAAACCAACGAGGTAAATGACTCAATCAAAGGTCTTACTCGCGGGTCAGCGTTCCGGCGTTTAACACAAAGGCAGCTTTTCATTCCCGACGCGGGCCGCGGTGCGGCTCGAGGGCTGCGGCAGGCCAGCGCCGGGAGGCGGCGGCGGCGGCGGAGGAGGACGACCAGCTAGCAGCTAGCAGCTAGCCGCTACATGCACCTAGCCTCTAGCGCGGCGTGTCTCTTACCCGTCTCCGTGGTTATTGTTTAACGAGTGGCTTTACGGCCGCTTGGTTTCTCCGTGGGGGTCCTTGAGGTCTAGAGGCGGAACCTTGGAGAGGAGCGCATACCTCCAGACGTGCAGGCCGCTAAGCCTCGTACCACTGGCGGCTTCAGAGTGGGGGGACTGGGGGGACTGGACGTGTCTCTACCGCCCCCTATGGGTGCGCCCAGGTAGCAGGAATTCAAGTGTAATGAAGTACATGTGGATGCTGCGTCCACAGAGACAGGGCGTACAATGGCGAGCTTATGTCTTGTTGTAGAGGCGTTTATCGCATCTATTTAAATTAGTGTTGGGCATAGATTAATTTATTTAATCTAGATTAATCTAACTGTAATCTTGGAATTAATCTACAATGACACTGCGAATATGGACGTTTATCATCTTTTTTTAAATATATATTTTTTAAGAGGCCCCTGATTGGCCGAGGCCCCGGGCTGAAGCCCAGGTAAGCCCGTGCATTAAGGCGCCACTGCCCAGACCTACGACCGACGGGAGGGGGCAGCCCGTTCTCATCCCGACGATTTGTCACGCCCCTAGACGTCTGACATTGACGCAAAAGGTACCATCCCGCGTCTGTGTGAAACGATCTGGGTTCTCCTAGAGTAGAGTCTACAGCGTCCATTCACTCCAATAATAACCCGGTCACGGTGATAGATTACGCTAACCCTAACCCTAACCCTAACCCTTTTTTGGAGTGAATTGTTTCACAGTAGACTGCGGACGCTGTAGACTTTGCTCTGCGAGCGGACGCTGTAGACTCTGCTCGTCTCTTACCACCGCGAACGGGTTTATGAGAACCCAGATCGTTTCACACAGACTGCAGGGAGGGTACCTTTTGCGTCAGTATCAGACGTCTAGGGGCGTGACAAATCGTCGGTATATTACGAGTTGGGATGAGAACGTGTTGGGGGGGGGGGGGGTCGCCGGGCAGAGGACGCAGCCGTTCCGCAGCGCAGCCGTTCCGCGGCGCTTACCTTCCTTGGTGGAAATCCGGTATGACCCAGCTCCCAACCCAACTTTGATAATAGATTAACGGCGATAATTTTTTTATCGCGGGATAAGAGTCGCGTTATCGCAGCGCGTTAACGCCGATAACGGCCCACAACTAATTTAAATGCTGTTTTTTTTGTTTTTCTTTCTTGCTGTCTAGCTCGTTTTGGTACAGACTTTTGCATATTCAATGCTTGTCATACTCAGCAATATGAGGATTTACATTTGTATCTGTTTATTAGAGAACATCAAAATGTGTTATTTTCATCAGGTAATGTAGGCGCTTCAATAGTTCTGCTAAAGTGTATGACAGTTGGTGTAATTACTGTATGTAAATAAAACAATAACCAAAACAAAACCATACAACAACAATAAAAAAAATTTAAAAAACTACTACAGGCCTATTACAAAAAAGTAATAGCCTACAACTTTTCTCTTTCTTTTAAACCACTACATGACATTAAAACCAGTAGCCTATTATTCATATTCCACACGCTGAGGTTGCAGCAGCCTATCTGTAGATGAGCTTCTTTACCACATCCCTTCTTGGGAACAAACCTGCATCATTTTCCTTGAATGTAGGCTAAATTAAGGATTTTCATTCTCAACAGTCTCCCCCAGAGACATCTGGCTTCTTAATGTTGATGTTTGTTCAGGCATATGGCAGGAAAGATGGTTGTGGGTTTTAAAATTGTAAGAAAATAATTTGCATCACTTAAATGAACTTGATCTGAATGGTCAAAATGTATTAAACATGAATCTATTCATATTACATAATTAGCTATCTGCTAAACCACTTCCCAATTTCTGGGGACAGGAATTTTGTTTGTTTTTGCCACCTCATATACCAATTCAGGGCATTTTCTTCTCCATCTCCTCTACAAATACCCTGTTTGCATCAGCTGTTCCTCTATAGGCCTACCTTTTGACATGTGACTGTATAGGCTTACCTCCTCAAGGTTGAAAGTTTTCCCATTAGCAACCTCTAGCGGCTTGAGTTGTAGCTACAGTCATAGCTAACCTCTAGCGGCTTGAGTTGTAGCTACAGTCATAGCTATATAACCTCTAGCGGCTTGAGTTGTAGCTACAGTCATAGCTATATAACCTCTAGCGGCTTGAGTTGTAGCTACAGTCATAGCTATATAACCTCTAGCGGCTTGAGTTGTAGCTACAGTCATAGTATAACCTCTAGCGGCTTGAGTTGTAGCTACAGTCATAGCTATATAACCTCTAGCGGCTTGAGTTGTAGCTACAGTCATAGCTATATAACCTCTAGCGGCTTGAGTTGTAGCTGCAGTCATAGTATAACCTCTAGCGGCTTGAGTTGTAGCTACAGTCATAGCTATATAACCTCTAGCGGCTTGAGTTGTAGCTACAGTTATAGCTATATAACCTCTAGCGGCTTGAGTTGTAGCTACAGTTATAGCTATATAACCTCAGAGTGGCTTGAGTTGTAGCTACAATCATAGCTATATAACCTCTAGTGGATTGAGTTGTAGCTATAGTCATAGCTATATAACCTCTAGCGGCTTGAGTTGTAGCTACAGTCATAGCTATATAACCTCTAGTGGCTTCAGTTGTAGCTACAGTTATAGCTACGGTATATAACCTCTAGTGGCTTGAGATGTAGCTACAGTTATAGCTATATAACCTCTAGCGGCTTGAGTTGTAGCTGCAGTTATAACTATATAACCTCTAGTGGCTTGAGTTGTAGCTACAGTTATAGCTATATAAACTCTAGCGGCTTGAGTTGTAGAGCAGTTACTTATAGCTGTATAACCTCTAGTGGATTGAGTTGTAGAGCAGTTACTTATAGCTGTATAACCTCTAGTGGATTGAGTTGTAGCTACAGTTATAGCTATATAACCTCTAGTGGATTGAGTTGTAGCTACAGTTATAGCTATATAACCTCTAGTAGTGGATTGAGTTGTAGCTACAGTTATAGCTATATACTTGACTCCACATTTAATTCTTGAGAAACATTCTAGTTCAGACATTTTTTAATAGATTAAAAAGCTGCAGCAGAAGAGTAAGCTACATAATGCAGGTTATGTGTTATGGAATGTAATGTTAAAACGAAGGTATACAAAAAGAAAATAAAGTATAAATGTGTTTTCGGGAGGAATTAATTTTTCCTACAAATCAAATGAAGTAACTTTACAAATTTCCGCATGCCTTGAACGCAGCATGGGAAGTGCTTGCTTCCAACAGGAACTGCATCAGTAGAGACAGGAAATACAACCGCTGTAGCTTAATGGCTTATGGCAATGGTGGCTGAGCAGTGTTTATTGTCGTTTTTGCCTAGTTATGTTCCCCTTCTTCTCCTTGTAATAATGCAGCTAGTCGGTGTGGCAGCTAGGACCAGGCACGGGTGGGCCGCTGGATATCTCTGTAATTGGACTCATGTATAATGGTATGTTTTAGACTTTATTCGCCTATAAACAACCACAATATTAATAGTTGCTGAATTCGGCCTAACGTTGTCGACCAGATATAACAAACATAACAAACAATCACTGTTATACCTGTTCCAAATACACCGTTATAACGTTGAATCGGTGTCATTCTCCAGTGACAGCTAGCTTCGCTAAAACTAGCTGTGACTCAGTATGTTGGATGAAGTTGGAAATGTATCAATCGCATGTTTTTATCATCAATTGTTACCACATTTACACAACAACAGGGCTAAATGTACAGCTCCAGATAACTCAGCTAAATACTGCCAACTAATTTAAGTTGACACAAATCCAAGTGGTTTGAGTTAGCTAACTGAATTCAGCCCTAAATATTATATCAAGATATATTGAGCAAACTCCACCCTTATTTCATAGTGATTTACTGAGAAAAGTATATATATATATATATATATATATATATATATATATATATATATATATATATATATATATAATTATTGTTTTGGTTACAGCACCCACATCCTCCTGAGCTTTGTTTACAGTATACACAGGGCTGCCAAAACAGGTTTTGTCATGTTTCATGTTTCATCCAATTGTTCAACTTGCTTCTAGTCTGCATTTTTCCTGTAGACTGCATTTTTGAATAAATGGAGGTATGATTGCACGTAAATCATAATGCCAATAATGCTGGAAATGACATTTACTTAATTTAATGTCATGATTGTCATCGGTAATATTCAAGTGTGTGCACCATGCCATAATTTTCTGATGATTGACCCTCTTCATGTATTATTTAAAGATCTCTCTTAACTTGATCACAACAGACAAGAAGACATTTCCTATCATGGAGTCAAGACCATAATCCAGAAGAGGAGAAGAAAAGGACTCTTTCTCTCCCTCTTTCGCATATACATTATATATAAAGTAGAAAGGCAACAGAGAATTGGCATTGCACAAAAAGGATTACAAAACAAACGGTCAAAGGCTAAAGCCATCTTTAAATATATACTTTAAAAAAAGAGTAAAAGATGGCTTTCTTGGACAACCCAGCCATTATTTTGGCCCATATCCGCCAGTCTCATGTGACCAGTGATGACACAGGCATGTGTGAGATGGTGTTGATTGATCAGGATGTGGATCTAGAGAAGTGCCAGCTGGCCTTTGTGCCTGGCAGCAGCTGTGGGTCGACGGGTTCAGTCCCCCTGACCGACGGCAGCAACAGTTTGGGTGAAAACCATGGCTGTGACCTCTCTCAATCGATGGACATCACCTCAAGCTGGGACTTTGGTATCCGCAGACGCTCCAACACAGGTAGGCAACGCCCCAGTGTGGTTTGAGGTTGATGCAGGGCATGCAGCTTTCTTGCCTGGTGGACCGTCCTGCATTTGTGTGTGAGGAGGGTGTGAAGCCAGAAAGCACGCTTTGCCGCTTGTTTTGTTTGTTGTTTGTTCTGGGGCTGATGTACTCAATCTGGGCCAGGGGTTTATGGAAGCACAAGAAATTGGTTTGGTGTTGGAGAGTGTGTTGCAATGGAAACGCAGTTAGTTGCTGTTGCAAAAAAAGGGAAAGCATCTTGTCAAGCCCTCCTCCAATATTTTACATTAATGTTGTGCAATCTCATCTGCACTAAATGATTGTAGTCATGCAGCATATCGCAGTCATGGTTACATTTTTAAAAACTTTTTAGGATACTAAGTTGCTCCTTCTAACAAAGCTATGATTAGTTAGCCCTGCTTTATTCATCCCAACTCTCGAGCACTGCACTTATTTTTACTGTTATATGTCATACTGAATCGATATGACACATAAGTCCTATACATATATATAGCACAATGTAAAAGTGTTCACCATGATGAGAAAGCAATATCTAATTATATATTGTTCTCTATTTATCTATCATCATCATCTATCCACTGGCAGCCTTTTTTAAATCACTGGTTGTCATGGCTTTGCATGATGTTAGCAAATTTAATCTGAGAGCGTGAACCTTTTGGAGGAGGGCTTTAATATCACACTTTACTGCAGTTGGGTAAGCGATGTGTGAGAGGTAGCACTAGCTTGAGATCATGTTTGGAATTATAATTTGATGGCAACGTGGAGGACGTTCTCAAAATCCAGGAAAGCAGATCAAATGATTCCTTGGTTTGCTGCAGTGTCTGTGGCAAAGGTGTGTGTATGCAGTGTTTCCCCTACGATTTTTTTCCAGCAGTGGTGCTGAGGTGTGTGTGAGGTGCACTGTGTTGATGTGCGGGTGCAGAGAGGTTTTAGTGTGATTACAGATTCCAGTAAGTCCATTCCAACGTTCCCTACAAAGCCAAATTGTCAAATTGAAATCCAAAAAGCCAAATTGTTGCCAATTAATGTTTGCCATTAATGTTAGCGCAAATACAGTTTTCAGTCCACAATTTGTAGCCATCCCATCGTCTGGGTTTCATAATACTGTTGCTTTTGTTCTACACAATCAAATATGTAGGCTACTTTATATTATTAAGTCACTTTTAACTTTTTCTCTTTATGCTTCCTACATTTAGTCTAAAGCCATTCATGAGCTAATACCACCTACAGTATCATCATGGGTTTTTTATTCTTCTATAGCAGAACACTATTTTGCCATCAGTATTTTTCCACAATATTTCCTAACAATTGAGGAGAGTGCAGTAGGAGGCACATGCATTTTAAAATAAAACATTTAGGGCGGCCAACATAATTTCTATTTTAAATTATTGGGATGAGTAACAAATCGCAAACAGTACAATGTTACTGATATTGAAAATTACACCTCGATTTTATGTCACTGTTTTAGCCATTATTATTACTTTAACCTCTCTAAATGAAACGGCAATCACTGATCAGTGTACACGAAATATAGGCTTGAAATGTGTTGTCATTGAAATAGACATGCTCTCTTTGGCTGAAGGGAGTTTTACTTTCACTTTGGAATTACTTTCTGAATTGCTTCCAGAGTCTTAATTTTGCATAAGGTAGCAAATGTTTGAAATGTCTGAAAACAACTGTAATACTCCTCCCCCCTCCAACTCCATCTCCCCTCCCCAAATAAAAAATATACATCATTGATTTATGAGATGTATTCCCATGAATCAATCTACCTATACTAAACAAAAACACAACTTCAAATTTACTCGAAGTGTATAATGTCTCATAAATTGTATAATGTCTCATATTCCAATGCTCCATCCTGTTTTGATGTTTTGTTTTTTTATAATTGTTGGTTTGCAACACCCCTGGTGAGTTTGTATGTGTCGTTGGCTATGCCACAATGTTTGTTTGGTTTGGTGCCGTAATTAACATGAAATCAATTGGTAAATGATGATTAATCATTGACGTCAGTCACACTGTGTTTGGTGTGCAGCAAGGGGAAGGCTTCAATAAAGGAACAGTAAAGTAGGTATGAGACACATGGCTGAAATGACATGGTGGTTGGTGACAGGGAGCCACACAGGGAGGCAAAGGGAAGGAAACAGACTGTACAGACTTTAAAGAAGCCATCTCCTTTTGGCTCCTTGCAGATCCGCTCAGCAGAGTTTTTTGGGGGAAACTGGTGTCGCTGATCATGTTTTTTTTTGGTTCTGGGTAAAACAAGTTGAACGTGCTTTTGAGTGTTATTTCACTGAGACTTCATCTAAATTGGCTGTTTTATTAGGATTCCCGCATGACAGGCGCCAGAAACCTGGGGTGGCTGGTAAGATATGAACAGGGCAAAGCTTAGGACACCATGTTACCGGATCCCATTCAATGCACCATGCTTGTTTTTGTTCTTGACTTGTTTAGGAAAGAATGGATTGATGATATGTTGGATTGTGTTGTGCCTGTGCTGAATAATTATTGATCTCATATTAATGGTTTTCCATTGAAAGCAACCAACTTGTATTATATTAAAAAAAATGGTGACTTCTTTGAAAGAAGTGAATACATGCAGCAGATGTGTACCATATTGTGGCAGACATCTAATTCGGATGATATTAAATTTTTTTCTCACAATAATGAGTCCATAAAATGTGCTTTGCTCTGTCCAATGTTTAAGGAAAATACTTTTTTTTCCAGCTCAAAGACTTGAAAGACTAAGAAAAGAGCGACAAAACCAAATCAAATGTAAAAATGTTCAGTGGAAGGAGAGGCCATCATCATCAACACAATCAGGTAACGTTCCCGACATGTTGCTTTCTGTTTTTGTTTTGACTGGCATTGGTGTGGATGTTGAATTGCTCTCAATTGAAATTACAAGGATTTCACCTTTTACTTGCCATCTAGAGCTTCTGTGCGTCTTGTCCGTCTGTCTGTAAGTCTGTGGATAACTCTACTAAGGTGTCACACTTCAAAAACAGGACGATTGATTACCCGCCAGTTTGAACTGGCACTTGAGTTGCTCATCGACTGTACAAGAATCGAAGGGCAAGCAGCTACAATCCACCGATATGAACAGGAATGGGTTTGTGTTTGTGTGTGTGTGAGCCAATGTTTTGTCTTTTATGTGTTGCTGTAGTGGAAGACTTGGGCTCTCTGTTTGAGAAGCGGGACCTAAGAGACAGACCCCGGACCACGGGCTGTAAGTCCACCCTGTCTCTCCGCCTGGAGCAGTGTCCCCAGCAGCTCAACAACCCCTTCAATGAGTACTCCAAATTTGATGGCAAGGTGAGGAGTCTATGGAAGAAAATAATGGTCCAAATGATTGGGATTTTTTGTGTGTGATTTGTTTATTTATATTCCAAATTAAAGTGCTTTAGCAAGGTGTTGGTTGATGAAATATCACATTTTGAGTGTTAGTTCACTACGACAACTGTACGGTTTCAAACTTTTATTCAACTTCGCACAACCATGTCTACTACAACAACTGGAGCCCCCTTTGTATTTCACACCACAAAAACATACACCGTGCCACCGCCTGCGCAGTGGGAAACATAGCACATAACATTGAGTACACCCATTTCAAATATTACGCTTCCTAAAAATCAAGTCATTAAATTGAGGATGTGGGTCCAAATCCAGCGTTAGTTGTCATCGCCAATTTACATTTTGTATTTATATTTCGTCATTTGGCAAGTGCACAATAGATAAGTAAGTTGTGAAAGTGCCAGGTCAATAGTGTGTCTAAGGTAATTTGTTTCAAGCTTCGTGTGTGTGTGTGTGTGTGTGTGTGTGTGTGTGTGTGTGTGTGTGTGTGTGTGTGTGTGTGTGTGTGTGTGTGTGTGTGTGTGTGTGTGTGTGTGTGTGTGTGTGTGTGTGTGTGTGTGTGTGTGTGTAACTTGAATCGCTGTCTGTTTCCAGGGCCATATTGGTACAACGGCCACCAAGAAGATCGATGTGTATCTGTCGATGCAGTTGACCCAGGAGAAACTCCATCCCATGAGCGTGGTCACCATCGCCAACGCCCGCGTTCACGACCTCATCGGACTCATCTGCTGGCAGTACACTGGCGAGGGACGTGAACCCAAGCTCAAGTAAGCTCACACACAATGAGCATTCATTCATCCATAACTAGCAAGTTAAAGTTTATCTTCCAAGTTTCAAATGTAATTGTCATACACATATTAGATAAGTAAGGGATAATCCATGACTATGTGTGCTGTTAAAATAAGTAATACAAAAATATATATAGATAAAAACAGACATACTTCCGAGTTTTACATTTTATTTTTATATATATATATATATATATATATATATATATATATAATGTATGTTTTATTTTTTATGTATGTTTTATGCATTACTTTGTTTTGTGCAATTCTATATTTTGCGTGGTTTAACGTATGGGTTTAACCCTGGGGTTTGGGTTCTACAGGTTGTCGGTGTCCCCCATTGTTTTTTAAATGAACGTGGCCAAACATAATACAACAGAACGTAGTTTCTACGAAATTACCATTGGCGAATACACTATAGTGCCCTCTGTAGGACGGTACCATTCATTATCTAAATTGACGTTTCTGGCGCAATTTTCTTTTTCCTAAAACAACGGTTTTTGAGTCAAACTGACAATATTATATTGTGGAAGCAAAGAATCCTGATGCTCTCGCATGAATATTTTTTTCCCCCATCCCCAGTGTCAAACTGTTCCTCTTCCTCCTGTGTTCCCAGTGAGAACGTGAACGCCTACTGTCTGCACATCGCCGAGGACGACGGGGAGGTGGACACGGACTTCCCACCGCTGGACTCCAACGAGCCTATCCACAAGTTCGGCTTCAGCACCCTGGCACTGGTGGAGAAGTACTCCTCCCCCGGACTGGCCTCCAAACAGTCTCTGTTCGTCAGGATGTGAGTATCCGAGACAGTATGGAAAGCAACGTGGTTGTCTACCTGGCCGAAGAGATCTTGATTAAATATATATATAAAAATTACACGTTAAAGCATGTATTTTTAGTGAGTGATTATGTCTAGGGGTGAGGCAGTTCCCATCAAAAAGCAGTACCCTTATAGATTTTCATTCAAAGTTCTTTGTCCAGTACAAGAACGATCAGTTCATTCAGTTTCCCTCACAACCCAATCGACATCTAGTTCATTCTTTTCTGATGGTGTGATTGGGTTTCATAAATGGTTTGGCTCTGTGGTTCTGACACATTGCCCACAGCATGTCTGCCAGCACCCACGCCATGTCACTGCTTATGATCACACATGATGGGTTCAAAAGTTGAGAAGTGAGAAATTTTAATCTTACACATAATAGGCTATTGATGTCTGGCCTCAGACATAAACCTTTTAAAACAAAACTACACTTCCCAGATTAAGATAAAGATAATTAATTTAAAAATACAGCATGTGTTGCTTCATTGTTTCATTACCAGATGGCTCTGGCGCTCGAGTCTACTTAAAATGTGTTCTTGGATCCAGCAGTCCTACTATGTTATAGCAGAACTACTGATCCAGCGGTCCTACTATGCTATAGCAGAACTACTGATCCAGCAGTCCTACTATGTTATAGCAGAACTACTGATCCAGCGGTCCTACTATGTTATAGCAGAACTACTGATCCAGCGGTCCTACTATGTTATAGCAGAACTACTGATCCAGCGGTCCTACTATGTTATAGCAGAACTACTGATCCAGCGGTCCTTCTATGTTATAACAGAACTACTGATCCAGCGGTCCTACTATGTTATAGCAGAACTACTGATCCAGCGGTCCTACTATGTTATAGCAGAACTACTGATCCAGCGGTCCTACTATGTTATAGCAGAACTACTGATCCAGCGGTCCTACTATGTTATAGCAGAACTACTGATCCAGCGGTCCTTCTATGATATAGCAGAACTACTGATCCAGCGGTCCTACTATGTTATAGCAGAACTACTGATCCAGCGGTCCTACTATGTTATAGCAGAAATTTCGGGGGGAGACGGCACAGAGTCTGGGCCGGAAAACAGAAACAGAAGTACGCCTTGTTTCCTGTTTCGTTATGAAGATATTCTACCGAAGAAAACTCGAGTGGATGAGGCTTTTAGAAGGGGATTTTAGTGTATTTCGACAGTGGCCACGGTGTTGATTTGAAGCCCTGACAGGCACCACTGACAGTTTACTTCTGCTGGCCAAGTTTGTGTTCGCTGATCACGCGCTAACCTATCCACACTTCAAGCAGCATGATTGGTCCAAACAAATACGAAGCGAAAGGAAGTGAAACGCCCCGTTCACCCAGATTTGAGCTCATCTGCCATCAGATATGAATCTAAAGTCTGATTTGTGAGACTAATCATGGAGCAACTGCTTGCCATATTGTGTGTGTGTGTGCATGTGTCTGCGTGTGTATGTGTGCATTTCAGAGCATCCATCTTATTTAATATCCCTTTCTGTCCCTCTCTCTTTCCAGAAATGCTGCTCACGGTTTTTCTCTCATCCCAGTCGACAGCCTTAAAGTTACCATGAAAGAAATTCTCCAAAAAGCACTGAAGAAGAGGAAAGGCTCACAAAAAGGCTCAGGTAGTGGTTCTTTGGCTCTCTTATACCCTTTGTCCACCAAAATTAGCGCGGGTTTATGCAGGAAACGCGGGAAAATCTGCTTAAAATAGGCAATTTCTTTTCTCTTCCCCTCGAGTCAGGAGAAGCTCTCTCACCTCGCTGCCAGTGTTGCATCTTGCACGATATGAAGAACAAAATCTTATCTCCCCTCTGTTATGGTCTTAGTCATACTTGGTTAATTGCTGTTTTCAAGAAATGTATGATACACAACTGTCCTTTACACGTCAGATATAGGTGCCTGTCTGTTTCTTCTTTTAGTCAGGATTCATAAACAGTTGAACAATCAATCAGGAGAATGCAACACTTCATGCTATAGCTACAAACCATCATTTATCATTTATCATTTACCATAATATTCCTATTTAGTCTAAAAGTCTAAAAGGCAAAGCATTTATCAAATATAAATTATTACTTATCTATTGCCTAGCCCCCGCCCTACAAATAATGTATTTCAACAATACTGGTTATAATTCACAGGTGGCCCATGTGTGTGTCATAGTTGTGTTGTGGTGGGCGGACACAGCTTAAACAAGTGTGTTTTGTTCCCATTCACAAGATGATCAGGCCATCATCGCCAATAGTGCTGAGGAAGATTGTGTTATTTGCTCACCTTCATCTCGTACCTATCAGGATTAAATATAAACATAAAAAAGTGTTGTCCCGATTCCAACACCAACATCCCACTAGCTTGCCAGCTAGCTTATTTTTAACCTATTATTTACCTGTTGTCTTTCGGTGGTTTGGGCATTCGTTCTTGATGTCAGCTCCGCGTCTTAACAGACACTTTTTATAGTCTTCTTCTTCTGGGTGGATTAGTGCTGCCACATGTGAGTGGACACAAGCAAAAAAACACGCAAATAACAAACGCATTTCCTCCGACTCAGTTACGGCTTTGAAGGGCACGGGATAAGAATTCGATTTCCGAGCGTCGTAAAATTGTACCGTAAAAGAAAACGTAAAACATTAGAATGTAAAAAATTGGTACACACAATGTCAGGCCCACGCTGGACACCCAGAGGTGAGTGTTGATCGGTGGCTTGTCTTGGTCTCTCAGGTCCCATGTATCGCCTGGAAAGGCAGACGGAGCCCAACGAGGCCGTGGACCTGGAGTGCACCCTGGAGAGCCAGAGCACCTTGGAGTTCTGCCTGGTCAGAGAGAACAGTAAGTACTTCCCACCAACGTAGTACATATATAGTACCTCCTAATGTAATACATATATAGTATCTCCCAACTTACTACATATATAGTATCTCCCAACTAGGGGTGACCCCGAATAGTCGACTATTCGACGATTCGATCGAAGGAGCCTGATTCGACTGCCAATCTCATAGTCGAATCGTCGGCAAAACACAGGATCATTCCATTTGGGCTATAGGCGGTGCTGAATGTCTGATTTTACATATAGTTTATTTCTCCCAATAAATCATGATATATAGCCTATTTTTGTATAAATATCAAGTGCAAAACACACTGCCGCCGCGGCGCGTCTATGTCACAAGTGCCGCCCCTAGCACACATAGGAAGCGTCACGCTGCAGCGCGTCAACAGGAATATAGTCGTCTCCGGAGCAGAAGAAAAACAAAAGAAAAGAAAAAAACGCCTTTTCGGCGGCACTTGACGCGCGGCAACGCTGTGAAATAGGACAGTGGCGTGAAGTGTAGCGGGGCGGCGCATCGCTGCCGCCGCCGGGGTGGGGGTGTACATAGAAAATAATAGGGGCGGCTGTTTTGACCCGCGCCGTTCAGCGGCGGTGTGCACCGCCAATGTCGCAAATGAGAATATGGATCAATGAGCAAAAAAAAAGAAAAAAACATGATTCGACGATCAGTCGACTATAGGCAAGACTTGACGAATCAGAGTCGACTATGTAAATTCTTAGTCGGGGACACCCCTACTCCCAACATAGTACATATATAGTACCTCCCAACGTAGTATATAGTACCTCCCAACGTAGTACATGTATAGTACCTCCCAACATAGTACATATATAGTACCTCCCAACGTAGTATATAGTACCCCCCAACGTAGTACATGTATAGTACCTCCCAACATAGTACATATATAGTACCTCCCAACGTAGTATATAGTACCTCCCAACATAGTACATGTATAGTACCTCCCAACATAGTACATATATAGTACCTCCCAACGTAGTATATAGTACCTCCCAATGTAGTACATATATAGCAGCTCCCAACGTAGTATAGGTATAGAATCTCCCAACATAGTACATATATAGTATCTCCCAAAGTATTATATCCTTTATTATATATATACATACAGATCTTTTCAATCTAAATTTTCAATCTGCATTGGGTCTGTCCTAGCCTAGAACTCTAGACACCCCCTAGCGGCAGCAAATTTATTTGGCAGCTAGTGTAGGTCTAGCACAGCTCCGTCCGCTTTTTGGTGCTGGAAACACCAAGTGTGTCTTGTATGTCTGACCAATCACAGCGTGAGGGGCGGAGTCGAAAGCCGGGCTACCATGACGACAGAGTTGCGACGGTTCCGTGTTAGGTAAACAATGGCTGCTGCTGCTGGCGAACGGTTGTCTTTCCACTCGGCTTTGGCCGCGACTCTTCAAGACTTTAAGTTAACATTTTATTTGAGAAAAGAACAAAGAACGTCTTTCCTCGAAAATAAATATTTATTCTGAGTTTTGATTAATTACGTAGTCAGAGCCGTCGCTCTGACTACGTCACCTTCTTCGTTGCTCTGATTGGTTGCAGCGCTATCCTATTGCGTGCAGAGGGAACTTGAAAGACAACCGTTTATCCCGCCCACACTGCCAATGGAGCTGCGCCAGACCTTACATCTTTCTGATGTAGGTCTGGCTTGCCAGGCTAGGTCTGTCCATTAGTTTTGGCCATTTTCTATGTGTCTTTTCTTTTTAATATGGGTTACTATTTGCAATATTTTTGGGTACATTCCCAGTCTAGGGATGTCCCATGTTCAGGGAACAGAGCCAGCTCATTGAATAGCAGTCACTGGTGCATTGCCATTAGCATTCATGGCAGACTTTCACAACTTTCAACTTTCAAAACAGCATGTTAGTAACAAAAAGATTTAATGCCACCGAAGAGAACTGGAGAGAGCTTTGAGTATCCAGTTCCGATAAAATTCTCAAATGGTCATAAAATAGGCTGTGAAGAAGAAGAAGAAGAAGAAGAAGAAGAAGAAGAAGCAGTAAGAAGTAAGAGCTGTTACATAACGTGTGGCATTCTGTCTTGTCTGTGGAGGCTCGCGGGGTGAGGAGAGCTCCGAGGAGGACCCGCCCATCGACATCACCACAGTGCAGGACATGCTGAGCAGCCACCACTACAAGTCCTTCAAGATCAGCATGATCCACAAACTGCGCTTCACCACCGACGTCCAGCTAGGTAGATCTCACACTCCGCTGGCTCCGCTGTTTTTGCAATAGCAAAATAATCATGCGGCCATTAAATAAAAGGAGTGGTTTCAATTATGCTAACTCATAAAGGATTTTCATCAGTAGCTAACAGTCACGTTGAAAGGGATGAAAACGATATTGTGAAAACAACCAGCATCTGCTAAGATATTTTCCCAGTAGAGAGGTGACACGCCACACTGAAATCTGCGATTAATACATAAGGATGTTGTTTATTATTAAGGGCAATATGTAATGAGGAGCGGACATTTTAAAAGAGAACCAAACCCACTTACCCACACTGGTTTGCATTGTAGATGACTCCCTCTCTAGGCTAAACACATGCTATTTGCATGCATAACCTGTGATTGGCTGACGTGGTTAACCTGTCAGCCCCGCCCCAGAAAGCAAAAAAAAAACCTGAAAGCATTTTTCATATCTTTTAATCCCTTCCAATCCCCCTTTCCTCCCAACACACACACACACTCACAAACTTTGACAGGCATCTCTGGGGAGAAGGTGGAGATTGACCCGGTCACCAATCAGAAGGCGAGCACCAAGTTTTGGATCCGCCAGAAGCCCATCTCCATCGACTCGGACCACCTCTGTGCCTGTGACCTGGTGGAGGAGCGCAGCCCCAGTGAGTAACATATTATTCACGTATTCAGGTTCTCCCAAGCTTGGTATGCATCAACCACATATACAAATGGCTGATGTGATGGCCCTGATGTGGATGCCAGAGTTTCATGAACGTTAAAGCCAGGAGGTACTTTGTCTCTCTCAACAAATGGTCTCAAGGAACAAGGAAATGAATGATGAGTGATTTACTTAGCCATTGAACGGAGAGTAAATCTGTTTTAATGAGGTAAAGTCTGTACTGATCGTAGTCGTTAATAATAAATACTGACCATATAGACATATATAGTGTGATTTAATGATGGAAGTGAGGGCTAACTTGTGTGAATTGGACGAGTATGACATTCTGCGCGAAACTTGTATTTAGAATTTATTTGTAAGTATGTAGCATTAAATATATTATAAGTATATATAAGCATTTTGTTGAAATGCAAACATCCCTGCCTGTCGAACCATTCCCTCCATCTTGCAGGTCATGCCATATTTAAGCTCACCTACCTCAGCAACCATGACTACAAGCCCCTCTACTTTGAATCTGATGCTGCTACCGTCAACGAAATTGTGCTCAAGGTGAGTGACAACCACAGTTTACAGCCCACGCTTGACCCCCCCCCCCCAACACTGTGATCACCCCTTTTCAGGAGTCTCACGGGCCAATCGAATTCGTCTTCGTCGACTGGAGTCCTCAAAGTGAGACTGAGTGCAGTTCCTCAGAGTGAGACATTTCAAGTGTTTGTGTCGACGACGTGTAATTCCCATGCATCTTTCGACGCAAACATTATCAGATAAAACGACTTCAGTTGACTGTGGTTAAAAGTGGTTCTAAACTTTTTGGAGACCCCCTTACTCAGGGTTAGTATGTGTGCCAAATTTGTCTTTTAATAATCAGAATCCTAACAAAAGCATTAGGTATTCAGTTTCACTGTGAATACCTAATGATGTAACACTTCTGTCACAGACTAGTTCCCCTGTATAGTATTAGCATGCAGAACTGGTGGAGACACACAATGCGCTGCCAAATTCCATAATTAATAATGTACATCTTTGTGACTATTGAAGTCATTGTGTCTGCTCTAGGTAGGACAGGATGGGATAGAGTTCACTCGGGGGCTACCACTAGTAGCTTTCCTAGGGATTTGTCTACAAGCTGCAGCTGTCCCACAGACGGGCAGCTTATCTAGTTCATCATCACATAGTCTCACAGCCGGTGGGAAGACGAGCTAAAACGTCCTGTCTGGACACCAACGTCCTTAGACAAAGTGTCAAGGTTTCAAATCCAACCCGTGTAGTAGACTGACCACTGTAGAAATACATTTCTTAAATTTGTCTTCTAAAACCTCTTGCAAATTAGTTTTCTCTTTGGACGAATATATCCGTAAAAAACAGGAAACACTGCTTAACTCGGCCCCTCGCATGTTCTGGTTTCTGGCCCAGGCGCTGTGCAGTCTCCCCCCAGAGGTTCTGCTATAGCATTGTCGAACTTCTGGATCCGAGATGAATCGCAAGACTCTGTTTCTATATACTATATGGGGTTCTACTTGAGATGGAAAGAGAGATCGCTACTATGGGAGGCGTGTGATGTACATTTCAAGTCACGAAAACGATGTAGGCCAACACCTTTCACATTTAAGCACATCGTGGGTCTCCCGGTTTTTCTAGGACAATACCGTTATTAAATATGAATTCAAACGTTAATCCCAGACAGTTTGCCTGAATGACTCACACTTATCAGTGAGTTGAGTGGACTTGGACATAAATAATCGGCTTACTGGGAATATAAGCAGGATACAGCAATAGATGGATTGATTGACAACCCAAAAAAAGTCTCCTCCCTCTCTGCTCCCTCCTCTCTACGTCTCTCCACCATTGAGAAGTGTTGCAATTATGCACGATTGACAGGCAAGATGGATTCACAAACCAATCAAGGAAGAGATGCCCTGATTAGTCAGAAATTAGCCAGGAGTGGTCTAAAATCTAAATAGTCTCATACAGAGGCAGCCGCAGTCGACTCAAATTGGATATTCTCACAGCGCATTTCACTCACTAATAGCTGACGGCTATGACATTTCTAACAAATTACACTCAAATGATACACTTGTTTTAATGAGGTAAAGTCTGTACTTACCTACAGCACAAATTCTTATGCTGTAGGATTATTTTATCTAGTCTTGTTCATGCATGTAATTAAGAAAGAAACTAACAAGCAATCCTGACTCTGCATGGACCCAACATACATTTCTTGTGGTTTGATTTACTGGAACACATATTGGTTCTACTCCGATTACTATTATTCGTGTTGAATCTGCTTATCCGCCAGAAGGTCACAGACCACATATCTGGCCTGGGACCAGCTGCTACGTCTAATACACACTGGACAGCATGCAGAGCTTGTAAACCGCCGCACTCCTAATAAGCTCACGGAAAAAGGTCAAAGGGTCTCTACAGAAATGTTGGAGACAGGTTTAGCCAAATATGCACAGAGCTTAGTGATTTGAGATGTCGTTATAAAAAGTCATAAAAGGACAGTATCTTTTTTGTATCTTTACACTCTGGCAAAGCCGGCTTATTTTATTGTCAGTTGTGGATACTAGGGTCCCCCTTAATGTATTCTTTTATGATAATAACCCTTAAGAAAGTACAAGGCAAAGCTATATGATGTGCCGTATATGAATTAATTGCTTTGATGAAACACTTGACCTTCGACCTCTAGGTAAACTACATCCTGGAGTCTCGGTCCAGTACCTCGAGGGCTGACTACTTTGCCCAGAAGCAACGCAAGTTGAGCCGTCGCACCAGCTTCAGTTTCCAGAAGGACAAGAAGTCTGGCCAATAGAATGGATTCGCAAGCGTCGCAAGTTTTTGATCCTCGCAGGACTATGGATGTGTGTACAGACATGGCCTGACACATGGTCATGTCACACACACACACACACGCCGAGGACTGCAGAGGAACGGGCCAAAGAGGAAGCGTAAAAATGGAGGAGGAAAAGTCCAGTCCTTGGAAGTGTAGCCCATCAGGAAGGCTGGACGGACTGAAGGAGAGTGAGTAACGGGATAGAAAGACGTGGACAATGCTTCTACTTCCAATGGGAGCTGCTGTACTAGCCACCTATAAGCCTCTGACGCCAACAGAGTCTCGATGTGCAAAAACCTTCTCTACAACTTTCAATTGTTTTTTTTAGTTTCTTTTCATTTCATTTGTTTTTGTCACTATGTTCAGACATGGTTGAAAACAGGGAACTCATTGCTTTGCTTGTGTCGAGCAATACGGTTTATGGTGAATTATGTCTACTGTATCTGTAATTTTCCTAAAAACATGTTAATTTGCAGCTTCTTAATTTAAATATATTTTAATTAAGTTTAAATAACTTGGTCATGTGTAACAAAGACAAGGAACATGACCCTAAAACAGTTAGTTGTTGCATTTCTGCTTCTGTCCCTATTTACCGGTAGATCAAGATGTAAATTCTGTCAGACTTTGTACAATGACAATGTAACATGAATATTTTGCTTTTACATTGAGATTCTGCTGTCATAGTTTGAAATAATAATGAAAACCAAACGATACTACTTTGCCAATTGCAATTCCATGCCAGTAAAGGTCACATTGTAATTTTACCTTTCCATCTGTCCATTTATTGACCTGCTTATCCATTGAAGTTGCGGAAACGTTTGAACAGAGGTCTACACAACACAAGGGCAGGGCAACATCTTTTTGACCTTGTGGTTAAAGGGCAGCTGTTTTACCACCAGTTGTGTTAGCTGTTAATGTATGGCTTTGTGACATCACAAGTAGGAGTGTTAACCCAGCTGTATGATGGATACCAACTGCAAGCTGGAGTTTGAACTTTTCATCATGCAGCTAGATGGACACTTCCACTTGTGATGTCACAAGTGGATACATTTTGAAATGGCTTGTAACTGCTCAGCTCCACCGGAGCCATCTGCATCGTGTCGCAGCATCGAGTGTTACATCGACTTTTTCTTGGGAAACGCTGCCACAATAATTCATGGAAGGTGCGTAAATGACCCCCAAGCTTCAATTCTGGATGGCGAATGTTAGCCTAAACTCACCACTTTCATTTATAATTCTTATATAAGTGAAAGTAATTATTTATGCATTCGCCATCCAGAATGTTTTCAATGTCAAAAGAAACATTTTGTGACATACATATAACGATGAGTTGACGTGATGCAGCATTTTCAATGGAGACCCAGGGTAAGAGTTATACCAATGCAAACTTTTCCAAACTTTTTTTATACTTGAAAGTTGAAAAAGCATCAAACTTAAACATGGGCATTGAATCACTTGTTTTGAGTGTGAGGAATGTTTTGATTGGCGTGTTTGAGATTGTGTATCCAGTCTGCTGATTGGCTAAGCTCTCGCAAAGATCAGATTGAACATGACTAAAAGCAAAAAAAAGGGATTCTTTTTTATTATATATATTTTTTATGCGAAATATATCAACTGTCAAAATGGTTGCTTAATCATGTTCTCAGCACGCAGAGTAGATAACGGAGCAGAACCCTTTTGGCGCCATCTTGTGGTTGTTTGTACTTATCTGACTTTCACTTTACAGTTCAAAGTCCTCATGAAAATCCAAAGAAGTAGTGTTGGAATGAATGAATGAAATATATAATTAGAATTGCTCAAGTAAATATACACATACCACAACCTTATGTGTTTATTATATGCCTTTGTATTAACCTATTTAATAATCAAGCGTGTGTAAAAACACTCATGTTACATTCTGGTGAAATGATTGCTAGAAGGTTAATGAGTGGCTGCTTTAAGTTTAAAGTTAGTTATTCATTTTGTAAACCCCCCCCACACCAGGGTTTTATTTGGTGATCATTTCAACGTTGTGTAGTATGTTGAATGAATGTGTCTGTGTTTGGTGCCTGGACAAAAATAATGAAGCATGTTCTCTTCTGCCCCAGATTCTTGTGACCCGGCACCATGACCCATATTCTATTCACATTGCAAACTGAGTAACGCACATCCGCTTACTGACTTCACAGACCCCTAGTATTCGATGTCCCCGACGCTCTTGCGTGTTGTATTATTAGGATACTAATGCCATGCACTTAGCTTACTGTATGCTCAAAGTGAAACAAGCTATTAACAATGGCCCTAATGCAGAGCCTTGGGCGGCGCACATTTTTGTTTGGCTTTGCAAAAAGCTTTCTTTCTCTCACTTCTTTCTCTCACTTTCTTTCTCTCACTCTTTCTCTCACACACTTTCTTAACGCCAAAAATCAATAAGACAGGACGTACCCAGGTTCCCATTCCATTTATTAGTTATGCTTTATAAACAGACACACTCGGATACATATATTTAAAGAATAAAAAAATACAACAGTGGGCCTTTTTTTTCTCAATTGTCACGGAGGTGTCTTGAGTTCCCCTATTTAACTTAAATGGAGGACAATTGTAAAAATCACTTTTCCTGTGGTGTCTTATGTAGGGTAGTATTTTCAGTTACTTTACAGATCAATCAAGCAAGTGCTTTTCATCAGCTTCATGATAGTTAAAAATAGAAAATATAATCATCACATGCAGCCATCAACATCCCATTTTTATATATATATATATATATATATATATATATATATATATTTTTTTTTTTTTTTTTTTTTTAATATATTTGTACTCCACACATTATTCGTTCTATATTGATTATCTGCTATAAAAAAAAAATAACTCATGGGAAACAGTGGCTGTAGGGGGCGGGGCGGTGCAAAGACATGGTGTGTTTTCAGCAGTCTACTGAGGGGAACAGCATAATGTTTAAAAATGTGTCTTCAGAGCCAGTCCTCCTACATAGCCACCTGTCCTGTTTCTGTGAGGTGTTGGTTGAGCGATGTTTGTAATATTGTTACAAACATTGTTGTGTTTTTTATCCTTCTTTGCTTTCAAAATCACTTTATTTTTTTTGTACACATTGCAAATGATGCTAAGAGTGTCAGCACAGGTTAAATAAGAGTTGACCAAAAATATCATGTCGGCCTAACGCAATTCAACCAAATGAGAGAAAGAGGCAACATGGCTGCGTTGTATGAAGAGATGCTTATGAAACATGTGACTCTGCATTTGTCAAGGTTTGATAAGAAACACAAAAGGATGGGGTCAATCACGCATGTAACACACAAAGCGTAGCGGAAGTACACAACTAAAAAATGTTCTTCAAGCATTTAAGTAACAAGTTACAGTTATTGTGCCAACTCCGGCTATTCTTTTTCTAAGGACATAACTCGAGCTGCTAATTTCTCTATATTAGAATTTGTAAATATATATTTTTTAAAAACCTCACAAGAGCACCATCTTCAACTTCGTAGGAAATTGCACGGTTTCTTGGCATGATACCACAACACCATGTCATCGATAACGTAGCACATGTTCATGTGACTCACTCACTCACTATTCACAGTGTCACAGTGTTTCAAACAGTACAAGCCGACACTACTGTGTGGCTGAGAACTGGCACCATTTCAGTAAGTGTGTGTGTGTGTTTTCTTTTTTTTTTTTCTCCAAGTCCAGTATTGCTCTAGTCAATTTGACCGGCAAACATTAAAGCACTACTGAAATATTTATCTTCACACACCAATAGAATTACCATGAGAGCAACAGTTACAGTATAGCATTAGGCTACTATCTAAGCCGAAGTAAGAATTGTGCCCTTGCCAATTTTTTTAAAATATTTTCAGTCTCTTCCAATAAATGGAAATATATCTTCCCCATCAGATGATATAGTTCACCAATTTAAAGTCAACAAATGTGATCATTCCTATCATTATAATATAATAATATATACTCATATATGATAACATATAATATAATAAGATATAATATAGCAAGTCCAGCTACAATAATGTAATATAATAACAGAAATGTAAAAAAAAACTGCTTTTACACAAATGTAGTAATTACCCTTTTCAAACAAGCCTTTGCATAGAACATATGTAGCTAGGAAAATAACTCATGTTTTCTGCATGGTATGCCATTAAAATCACATATGAAAAATAGTCACTTTGTATTCAATCATAGGTAAGGATTACACAGTTGACTTTAAGAATCTATGATTTAAAGGATATGTTCATTAGCGATTTGAAAACAAATCAAAATACTAAAACTTTGACCGAGGTAATGCCCACCTAAAAGAAAGCAGGCCATTGTAATAAGAAAATAACCAGGCTACAAATAAATGACTTATGTAGTGGAAAAGTACATAAATAGGTTCAAAAACTCAAATAAATAAACAATATACTGTACTCTTTCTGCATCTGACAGGCAATATTCTAATAATGAATAATACTGACCACGCAGAGATATATTTACATATACAGATATATACGTCCCTATATAGAGAGAAATATATATCTTTCTGATAACAAAATTCTTATCTACATTTTCACAATCTACTTCATATATAAATATGTGTAACAATATATATGTATTTCTAGACATATATATTTCCCAAAAAAAGGTGCACTTAAATAATGTCATCCAGGAGATGGGGGGTGCCTACCCAGTCAAGTGTCCTTGGCTCGGACGCAGCCATGATCATGCACAAGAACTGCTTACCCGTCCTCTTGTCAATAGGATAAATAGTGGTTGGTGTGAAGCGTCGGTTACTTTCTACAAACTCACACAGCTGCTGATAGACCTGTGGATACTCATGTCGCAGGAAAACCCCTCGGATCCTCAGCTCTCGCTGGATGTTGATGAAGCAGATCTCTCGGGCTTTCCTGCCTTCTTCTCCATCTTTGTCGATATCCGCTGTCCCTGGGGGCGGCGTGAGGATGAGCGTCTCCATATCGCTCTCCTTCTTATGTACCTTCCGCTCTGGGCTGAAGGAGGCCAGAGCTACCTTGGCGTATTTCCGGACGGTTGGCGCTTGGTGCCTCGGTGAAGGGCCGTCGGGCAATTGATCGCCGACAGCAATGGATACATTCAATAGAAAACATTCATTTGGGTCGTACTCCTTGCCGGCCTCATGGAGCTCTCCACAGTACTCTCCCAGGTTATCCTTGAAGCCGTCCAGCTCGCGGAGTGACAGGTAGGTTGGAGACATTTGCAGACTGTCGAGCCCATACTGCAGGAAGTTACTGGATGATGCAGGGTTTGGAAAACCAAGGAAGAGAACTCCTCGTCCCCGAGAAAGAAAACCTACTTTGGCAATGCGGGAGAAGGCTTTGTGGACTTCAGCCGTTTCCCGGCAGTGCTTGATGATGTGGCGGCAGATGCTGCCGATTCGTCCATAAACACAGCTCTCTTTGTGAATGTCCCAGTCCTCCCTTCGACAGTTGCGGGAGCAGTAGTAGGTGTAGCAGCTGTGGCAGGATTTAAAGTACAGACACGCGTTAAACAAGGTTTCTGTTCGCCTGCATTTGTTGTTTGAACACATCATGGTGTCGTCTTCATCTGGGCTCTGATCGGGGGAACACTCGTCTGCACTCCTCATTGTGTCAGCTCCATCCATATCTCGAAAGGCATCAGTATTCATTTTGATTGATTTGGGCTGCTTGTCCAAGGGTGGAGGTTCGGCGGAACCTACCTTCCTAGATAGAGATGCTGCCTCTTCTTCATCAATGAGTTTCTTCAGTTGATCTAGAATATCTTCACTTGCTCTTCGGCTGGGTGGTTTGTAGTCGGTCACAAGGTCGGCCAGAAGCTCATCAAGTTGTTCAAGACTTTGCTGAAGAGAAGCACTATCATGTGTCTTCTCTTTGGCTAAGTTTCCAAAGCAAGTCACGTTGTCGTGCTGTAAGCTCTCTGGAGCACAAGCGCTCCTTGAGTCCAGCATATCCCAGCTGGCAGAGCGTCCTTCTGACTTGCTCAAGATTCCCGGTCGAATGTCATTATCAGTGATCGTTATTTCAGGTGTAACAAACCATAGTTTATTAGCGGCAGAGTTTGTCGTCTCGGTTGGGCTCTTATCGATCAAAGAATTATCAGACATGGATAAGGCTGCATAGCGTCTTGGTGAGCTGGAGAGATTGACTACCACTGGTTGTGGCTTATCATCCGTGGCTGCTACAGGCTTTCTAGGGTCAAGCAGGTCATCATAGCTCTGCCCACGATGCACAGGACTTGGTTGTTCCCTCTCAACACGAGAGTTTAGAATATTGTCCCATGACCTTGAGTATGATTTTGACTCTGAGCCTATTCTTGGTGGCTCCATGCATGGGTTGGCATACCATGTTGCCATCATTGGCTCTTGCCTAACTTGCCTGGTTGGTGTAACCTGGGATACATAAGAAGCCGGATTGGTGGAATACCCGGATGCATCAGAACCGTACCAGTCGTCTGTTTTTGGCTGGACGACTCGAGCGTGTCTGCGACCCTCTGTGTAATATGCCCTTGCTGGGATGTGATGTTCGGGCGGTAGTGCATACATATCACTGGGATAGAAAATCCTTGGAGGGGCAGTTTGAACTTGATACGTTCTGGGATCCTCCGCTAAACCCGTTCTGGTTGGAGGTGTCTGAATGATGTAAGGCCCTGGTTCTGATCCTGCATACGCTTTAGGATATACAGCCTGCACTGAGTATTGGTAAGGGTCCACCTCGGTAAAGTAGGACCTGCCCGCTACAGCATGCACCATGTGAGTCCTTGGATCCTGTACATATTGTACTTTGGGAGAAAAGGATTGCCCTGGTATGTAACGATCATCATGGTAATAGGGAGTTGGCTGAGGAGGGGCCGTTGTAACATATCTTCCCGACTCGTCTGCGTAAAAAAACTTGGTTGGCACATTAGGACTTGAATGAGCTCTGCGTTCCCTACCATAACGATGATCACCTGCCGAAGGCATTTTATGTAAAGGAATTTCCATGGGTTGTGGATAACTATTTGGCATGCTGCGAGAATACTGATATGCTTGTCTGCATTCAGTAACAAAGGAGTCAGTGGGCGTTGTCGTTTTTGAGTAAGAGAAATGGCGTGGCACCGTCAGACTCCTGCTGCCCCCGCTGTGGTACCGCTGCCAGGGAATCTCCACTTGAGGGCTTGTTTGTTTGCGTCTGTGGTGATGCACCTCGTCAGGTTTGATGTCTACCCGACACCTGACATGAGGACTGGTGGCCGGTTTGTCCAGTGCACCCTCCTCAGCGGAGTAATATCTGCTGGAGTCGCTTATTTGAGGCTGTAGTTTAATGGGATGCACCTCGTGCATCAGAGCTCTGGTGGCGGTGTAGGAGGTGTCCCGGCGAGGCGAGACTTCCGGTCGCCAGTGGCGGTCCCGGGGAGCCCTGTGGGCCTCCCTGCCCCTTCGCCCCACGGGGGAATGCTCTTCGAAGGACACAGGGGTGAGGTTGCTCTGAACCCGAGGAGCGCTTCTCGATCGGGTCCTTCTCTTTTGCTCGGGGACAGCCTGGACCTCGCGGTTTATTTCCGTGGCCATGGGTTGAGGAGTCATCCGGTGGCTGAAAATGTCTGGTGCGGAAAACCGGTACCTCTGTTGGTGGCCCAAGGCGTTCCAGGCAGCCTCGGGGTTGGCCGCAGCCCTGCGATATGGGGAATCCATTGAGGAATGAGGTTTGGGGTATCGGTGTGACTTATCGTTCGAAGAACACCAATGCCTTTTAGTTGAGTTGTTCTGATTGTCCTCAGGTGTGTTTGTGTAATTTAGGGAATCACATTGTTCAGTAGGTTGCAAAGACTTAAAGTGTGAAGAAAAGGGGATTACTTTTATATTCTGATGCACAGTTGATACCAGTAAGTCAGGCGGGTCTGTGCGTGTCATCTTAAAAGAACTCTTCTAGTTTTCTCCATTAATTTGGTGTAACGATGATTCCCCCTGCATGAGAGAAAAGGAAAATCCAGTCAGCCATCTCCCCATCTTTCTACTTACAATCAAATAATTGTCATATCTTGAGCTGTTCTGAACGTTCTGTTCTATGTCATTAAGTCAAATTTATATTTTCCTAATATGCTGATGTATTCATTGTTGTGCTTCAAATTATGTAATGTTTATTATGTTGATTGATGTTTTAATGAAATTCTATTTAGCAAATATAACAGGCCAACATCATGAAAAACCAGAGACTTGCATTGCAAGTTTCCACACACACACACACACACACATACACTTCAAATACACAATAATTTTTTGATTGTGGTTTATCCCCAGTGTATTACAAATGTCAGCTTTTGAAAGAGGTGCTACATGCAGGCGCCACGATAGGTTATACTTTAGACCGGCTGTGCCCACAAGCACAGCTACACTGACAGTCTAACTCTATGACGTAACTGATGCTAGATATAACAGAGACTGTGCCATTTCATAGATGACGCAGTCGCATTTTAATTTCTGCTAATTGCTTAACTGTCCATTTTATCAAGAGCAATACGGTTTCCATATAGCTAATCTTTTGATGGTTCAGCCTTGATCCGATAAACAGTAAAATTAGGCATCACAAATAGACAACTAACCAGGTTATTATTTGAAATGCAGACACGTAGGTTAATGATGTGAGACAAGCATTTGCCATTAAAAGCAGGACTGCAATGCTTTATAGTAAGCTTCCTATTTATGTGTGTGTGTGTGTGTGTGTGTGTGTGTGTGTGTGTGTGTGTGCGTGGACAGCGCACCTATTTTAGATTTAAAATTAAGATAGCACTACTCAAATGAAAATGTCAGATGATAAAATGTACCTTTCTGACTAGGACGCTATTTTCTCTTCATATTTGTTTTTTTCTAGTGATCCAAAAGACTTGAGAGAAATGGTTCATGTGGTTGATGGATAGGCGTACATGGCAACTATCCAACACCAGATGATGATCATCTGTCCATTTTATCAGATCTGTCATTAAACCTTTATTTGTATAGTGAGCCTTGTAAAACCTGCCCTTTTTGACAAAAGCTCTACAGACAATGTATGCAAGCCTTTATTTTAGTTTTGCATAACTTTCTATGCTGCCACCACAGGCAATCATCAACCTATGTCGGTCGGTTGAACCATAAAAAGGATGGTCAAGAGCATTTCTGGCATGAAGTGCTCTCTAGGTATTAAACAGCATACAGCAGTAGAACGCTTCTGGGCATTAAAACCACTTTTAAAGGGGTTTCCAATCTGGGGTCCAGTGACTATGTGGCCTCCTTTTCCAGCCCAGTGGGGGGTAGGTGGTGCTGTACATCGATAAGACTCAGGGACTGGGGTTCTGGTGCTCATAGCGAGGTTAGCTCTGTTAGCATGGCTTGTTCTTCAGGCTTATTGATTGGCGATTTACAATCAGAACCAGACCTCAACTATTCAGAGTAACTGGTTGACTATTGAACAATTTGTTATTGATAAAGTTAGTGTATGTGTTGTGATTAAGAACATGTGAACTTGTGTGTGAGCATTATGTCACAGTCTGTAACAGATTATTGTAAATTAATCCACAAAAAAGTTTGTATTAAAATGTGTAGAGGTCATTTGGTTACATACTGTCAATATATTGTAACTAATTTGAATAACACTGCTTGTATATTCAGAAACTAATGTACATGTGTGTATTTAGTTACACTTCAATCAATAACCAAGGTATATTCAAACAAATTCAGTTTACTTAACTCACTTCGGAATCAGATACCAATGTCTAATATTTCTATTAGACGTTGATGTCCGAGGAACATCGTTTTGTCAAAGTGTACCTTAGTTTACAAAGTGTGTTTTCACAGATGTTTCTCCCTCTCTACCCCTCTTTCTTCCATCCAGTCCATCTCCTATTTCATGCTATTTCATTTGTTTTTCATGTTGTGTTCTTTATACCGGCCTGCCAACTCTTTGACCCATTTCTGCCCGGATAGATCGTATTCATTCCCATCAGCCCCGGACTCTCTGCCAGTACCCCCCTCCCAGTGCGGCCAGTCCACACACTCTACTACCCCAGTGGTTTCTATGCCACTGCATCTATTACATCCTTGTCTTTTTAACCAGGCCTCTCAAAACTGCCTCCAGTCTTTTCATCAGTGCACTGATAGGGGTGAGACACTGCAAAGTAGTAGAGTATTGTTGATGGATGGTTAGTGAATAGAAAATGTTTGATGCTGCATTTTCCAGAATGATAAATTGAATTGACAGTAAGAAGCTAATGGCTTTGAATCCAGGATAGTCTATGGAGAGATTCATCTTTTTCTATGAAGCTTTTTTCTAACACTTACTATTTGCAGATGAACCTGACTAGATGGAGACTGTTGTAGTCTTATATTTAGCTTGCCTTATTTTTTAGGGTAGTATATTGTCACTGGCGCCTAATAATAGACCTTGTGTTAGCACCCTATACTGATAAATATTATATCACCAGTCCCAAAATACACCTTAAAACTAGCCAAATGACACTGTTTTCAGGCTGCTTTCTAGTTTTTGTATATAATGTGCAGTTCTTTGAATGGCTGCAGTTTTCAATAAGTCATTGGATATATGGAATCAATGTAGAAAACTCAGATCTCAGATTAGAATCCCAATTCCACATTGGATACTTACAATAGGTACTTTCAGTTCCCCTTATTACTACTAACACATTGTGCTGTGGCTTTGAAATATTTGGATTATACCTTTCCATTTATAAACCTATGGTGAATAAAATGAGGAATATGCCAAAGGGATACTTAAATAGAGAAGAATAGAGAGAAGACCTAACATACTCCTTAATAGCTAAATCAATCATTTGTTTTGATTTAATACTTAGTATTCAGTGCTACTAATACTTAGTTGTACTGACAGCAGTTTATATTTATAAGCAAATTGTTGATTCAACCATCCTGACAATATACAAACTTTACTAATTGCTGACACTGCTATGCAATGAGATTGAATATTACAGACACAGGTGTTGTGGGTTAGGCATCTTGTTACTGATAGGCTGAGGGCATTGGGGGAATCAAACTCCGATCCTTTAGGCTGGGAGTCAGGGGCGGAGCGTGAGGGGGGGCTGGGTGGGCGGCCGCCCCCAGGCCCGGGTCTCTAGGGGCCCGGCTGTGGATGATTTTCGCGACCCCCCCCCCCGTCGACAATCGCGCAACCGCACCCCCCCCCCCGTCGACAAACGCATACCGTAAGGGGCCCGGTCATTTGCCTCGCGCCCCGGCCCGCCTCTGACTTGTTCCACTACTGCTGGGAGTCACCAGACACCAAACACTCGAGCTACTAGCATACCCTTATTTATTAAGTTAGTAGATTCAGAATAAAACATCCATTAAAACAATACAAGTTTGTTCATTCAGTTACAGCTAAGGCAAATCACGCTACTTCAAATGTATTTATATCTCTTTTTCTAACCTTCCTCCAACCATGACTATAACAATGGATCTCATGACATGACAACATGAAATAACAGCTAACATAATTACATTTCAAATTTCTGGTTTATGCCCATCTAAAGTTTTCTAGCAGAATACAAAGCATACATTTCTCTAATTAAATACAGATCCAAAGAGCAGCAGGAAATGTAATAAATAATATATGTATTCATATTCTACTCGGTACTGAAAGAGATGTATATAGTGAACAATGGATGGAAAGCAATTCTGCAGTGCTCATTTAAAAGTATGCATTTCCATGATGAATATTTTGCACATTGACGCTTCGATAATATTATAAATACTTGGGTGGGGTCAATAGTGTGATTTTTGTTTGAGATTATTTGACAATTTTGATGACAGTAACAGTAACAACATTAAATATGTCAGTTGTATGAAATATGCCAGTTCTAACTGAAATTTCATCCTCACCCTTAGGGCTCTGTGTTCAGGGAACAGGCATTGCTAATGCTCTGTCAGCCATGGCCCTAAACATGAAGTGGCCGTTTGCCAGCAGGGGTAAGTGATTTGGTTTTATGGTATGGCTCGTAGGAAATGCTGACATTTAGGTCCATGTGCCAGGGCAGACTGGCACATCATACTTTAGGGCCATTTCAAAGCTATGTGAGGTGGAAACTTGACTTACTACTGCTGAAAACCGTAATATCATTATCAATGTTTGTTTGAATGCATCATACGTTATTTTGAACAATGTAATTTTGAAAGTGTCATTACATCCATTGAGTCATTGAGTAATTTCAATATTCAACAAACTGAGCCATTTCAATATTCCTCAGTTCAATATAACTTAAATGTGCTCCCAAAATGTTTGACATTGAGCCACTTGCTTTCTATGAATAAACAACAAATAGACACTGGGAGATAATGTAGTTAATAAAGATAATATAGTTAATAAAGATACTAGTGTGTAATAGTGAAGTCAAGTGACCTTGATCACAATAGAGTCTTAGGGGGATGCGCCCTACGAACCCTGAATCCTTCAAAGAGGCTTAGGGTTAAAGTAGGAAACCCATCAAGAACCCAGCAAGCACATAGCACGGCTCTGTGCTACCAGAGGTCACTTGGTACTTGATGTACACACATTCACTGGTCACTCCCCCTTCTTCAGGCACTAGGTCTGTCACACATCATGCATCAACACAGTGTCTAAGATTATCTTTAGATATAGAAAATCTTCTTCTTGAGGCAGATATGCAACGAGCTGTGTTGGTGCTGGAGGACACTTCATGCTCTGACGAGCTAATGTATCGCTGCACTATAGACACGCCTAACCCAGCTCTACGATGGACTAGTACCCTACTAGACTCTAGGATAGACTAGTACTCTACCAGACTCTAGGATAGACTAGTACCCTACTAGACTCTAGGATAGACTAGTACTCTACTACAGGGGTTCTCAAACTATATGGGGCCGGGGACCCCCCATAGGGCAGAATTTTTTTCAAGGACCCCCTCATAACCGCAACACAAATGTAATCATATAGGCTCATGTCTATTTGTTCTGTTAGATGCTTTTGAACTCTTTTATGCTTCAATCATTCAGTGCTAATACCACAATAGTGTTAAATAAGCATTGTATTGCATTTTGGCATAACTTTACAATATGTAAATAGATGTTACTTTTTTTTTATTTTTATAAATGTGTGTATAAAAAATTCGCCCACATACACACAAATAGTTTGTGTGTATGTGGGCCTGAGGGAGTTTGACGTACCGGTAATGTAAATGCCGAGTGTTCATTGGTTTAACGTTACGCCGACAGGAGTAATAACGACAGGCCCATCACTTTCTCCATGAAAATACCAGTATGTTTATGTTGTAACAAGCTCTTCACGGACCCCCTGGTAACCCGCCGCGGACCCCCGGGGGTCCGGGGACCCCACTTTGAGAACTGCTGCTCTACTAGACTCTAGGATAGACTAGTACTCTACCAGACTCTAGGATAGACTAGTACTCTACCAGGATAGACTAGTACTCTACCAGACTCTAGGATAGACTAGTACTCTACCAGGATAGACTAGTACCCTACCACATTCTAGAATAGACTAGTACTCTACCAGACTCTAGAATAGACTAGTACTCTACCAGACTCTAGGATAGACTAGTACTCTACCAGACTCTAGAATAGACTAGTACTCTACCAGACTCTAGGATAGACTAGTACTCTACCAGACTCTAGGATAGACTAGTACTCTACCAGATTCTAGAATATACTAGTACTCTACCAGACTCTAGGATAGACTAGTACTCTACCAGATTCTAGAATAGACTAGTACTCTACCAGACTCTAGGATAGACTAGTACTCTACTAGACTCTAGGATAGACTAGTACTCTACCAGGATAGACTAGTACCCTACCAGATTCTAGAATAGACTAGTACTCTACCAGACTCTAGGATAAACTAGTACTCTACCAGGATAGACTAGTACTCTACCAGACTCTAGGATAGACTAGTACTCTACCAGGATAGACTAGTACTCTACCAGACTCTAGGATAGACTAGTACTCTACCAGGATAGACTAGTACTCTACCAGACTCTAGAATAGACTAGTACTCTACCAGACTCTAGGATAGACTAGTACTCTACTAGACTATAGGATAGACTAGTACTCTACCAGGATAGACTAGTACCCTACCAGATTCTAGAATAGACTAGTACTCTACCAGACTCTAGGATAAACTAGTACTCTACCAGGATAGACTAATACTCTACCAGACTCTAGGATAGACTAGTACTCTACCAGGATAGACTAGTACCCTACCATATTCTAGAATAGACTAGTACTCTACCAGACTCTAGGATAGACTAGTACTCTACCAGATTCTAGAATAGACTAGTACTCTACCAGACTCTAGGATAGACTAGTACTCTACTAGACTCTAGGATAGACTAGTACTCTACCAGGATAGACTAGTACCCTACCAGATTCTAGAATAGACTAGTACTCTACCAGACTCTAGGATAAACTAGTACTCTACCAGGATAGACTAGTACCCTACCACATTCTAGAATAGACTAGTACTCTACCAGACTCTAGGATAGACTAGTACTCTACCAGGATAGACTAGTACCCTACCACATTCTAGAATAGACTAGTACTCTACCAGACTCTAGAATAGACTAGTACTCTACCAGACTCTAGGATAGACTAGTACTCTACCAGACTCTAGAATAGACTAGTACTCTACCAGACTCTAGGATAGACTAGTACTCTACCAGACTCTAGGATAGACTAGTACTCTACCAGACTCTAGAATAGACTAGTACTCTACCAGACTCTAGGATAGACTAGTACTCTACCAGATTCTAGAATAGACTAGTACTCTACCAGACTCTAGGATAGACTAGTACTCTACTAGACTCTAGGATAGACTAGTACTCTACCAGGATAGACTAGTACCCTACCAGATTCTAGAATAGACTAGTACTCTACCAGACTCTAGGATAAACTAGTACTCTACCAGGATAGACTAGTACTCTACCAGACTCTAGGATAGACTAGTACTCTACCAGGATAGACTAGTACTCTACCAGACTCTAGGATAGACTAGTACTCTACCAGGATAGACTAGTACTCTACCAGACTCTAGAATAGACTAGTACTCTACCAGACTCTAGGATAGACTAGTACTCTACTAGACTATAGGATAGACTAGTACTCTACCAGGATAGACTAGTACCCTACCAGATTCTAGAATAGACTAGTACTCTACCAGACTCTAGGATAAACTAGTACTCTACCAGGATAGACTAATACTCTACCAGACTCTAGGATAGACTAGTACTCTACCAGGATAGACTAGTACCCTACCATATTCTAGAATAGACTAGTACTCTACCAGACTCTAGGATAGACTAGTACTCTACCAGATTCTAGAATAGACTAGTACTCTACCAGACTCTAGGATAGACTAGTACTCTACTAGACTCTAGGATAGACTAGTACTCTACCAGGATAGACTAGTACCCTACCAGATTCTAGAATAGACTAGTACTCTACCAGACTCTAGGATAAACTAGTACTCTACCAGGATAGACTAGTACTCTACCAGACTCTAGGATAGACTAGTACTCTACCAGGATAGACTAGTACTCTACCAGACTCTAGGATAGACTAGTACTCTACCAGACTCTAGGATAGACTAGTACTCTACCAGGATAGACTAGTACTCTACCAGACTCTAGGATAGACTAGTACTCTACCAGGATAGACTAGTACTCTACCAGACTCTAGAATAGACTAGTACTCTACCAGACTCTAGGATAGACTAGTACTCTACTAGACTCTAGGATAGACTAGTACTCTACCAGGATAGACTAGTACCCTACCAGATTCTAGAATAGACTAGTACTCTACCAGACTCTAGGATAAACTAGTACTCTACCAGGATAGACTAATACTCTACCAGACTCTAGGATAGACTAGTACTCTACCAGGATAGACTAGTACCCTACCAGATTCTAGAATAGACTAGTACTCTACCAGACTCTAGGATAGACTAGTACTCTACCAGACTCTAGGATAAACTAGTACTCTACCAGTCTCTAGGATAAACTAGTACTCTACCAGGATAGACTAGTACCCTACCAGATTCTAGAATAGACTAGTACTCTACCAGACTCTAGGATAGACTAGTACTCTCCCAGACTCTAGGATAGACTAGTACCCTACCAGACTCTAGGATAGACTAGTACTCTACCAGGATAGACTAGTACTCTACCAGACTCTAGGATAGACTAGTACTCTACCAAGATAGACTAGTACTCTACCAGACTCTAGGATAGACTAGTACTCTACCAGGATAGACTAGTACTCTACCAGACTCTAGGATAGACTAGTACTCTACCAAGATAGACTAGTACTCTACCAGACTCTATGATAGACTAGTACTCTACCAGACTCTAGGATAGACTAGTACTCTACCAGGATAGACTAGTACTCTACCAGACTCTAGGATAGACTAGTACTCTACCAGGATAGACTAGTACTCTACCAGACTCTAGGATAGACTAGTACTCTACCAAGATAGACTAGTACTCTACCAGACTCTAGGATAGACTAGTACTCTACCAGGATAGACTAGTACTCTACCAGACTCTAGGATAGACTAGTACTCTACCAAGATAGACTAGTACTCTACCAGACTCTAGGATAGACTAGTACTCTACCAGACTCTAGGATAAACTAGTACTCTACCAGGATAGACTAGTACTCTACCAGACTCTAGGATAGACTAGTACTCTACCAGGATAGACTAGTACTCTACCAGACTCTAGGATAGACTAGTACTCTACCAGGATAGACTAGTACTCTACCAGACTCTAGAATAGACTAGTACTCTACCAGACTCTAGGATAGACTAGTACTCTGCTAGACTCTAGGATAGACTAGTACTCTACCAGGATAGACTAGTACCTACCAGATTCTAGAATAGACTAGTACTCTACCAGACTCTAGGATAAACTAGTACTCTACCAGGATAGACTAGTACTCTACCAGACTCTAGGATGGACTAGTACTCTACCAGGATAGACTAGTACCCTACCAGATTCTAGAATAGACTAGTACTCTACCAGACTCTAGGATAGACTAGTACTCTACCAGACTCTAGGATAAACTAGTACTCTACCAGACTCTAGGATAAACTAGTACTCTACTAGACTCTAGGATAAACTAGTACTCTACCAGGATAGACTAGTACCCTACCAGATTCTAGAATAGACTAGTACTCTACCAGACTCTAGGATAGACTAGTACTCTACCAGACTCTAGGATAGACTAGTACTCTACCAGACTCTAGAATAGACTAGTACTCTACCAGGATAGACTAGTACTCTACCAGACTCTAGGATAGACTAGTACTCTACCAGGATAGACTAGTACTCTACCAGACTCTAGGATAGACTAGTACTCTACCAGGATAGACTAGTACTCTACCAGACTCTAGGATAGACTAGTACTCTACCAAGATAGACTAGTACTCTACCAGACTCTAGGATAGACTAGTACTCTACCAGACTCTAGGATAGACTAGTACTCTACCAGGATAGACTAGTACTCTACCAGACTCTAGGATAGACTAGTACTCTACCAGGATAGACTAGTACTCTACCAGACTCTAGGACAGACTAGTACTCTACCAGGATAGACTAGTACTCTACCAGACTCTAGGATAGACTAGTACTCTACCAGGATAGACTAGTACTCTACCAGACTCTAGGATAGACTAGTACTCTACCAGGATAGACTAGTACTCTACCAGACTCTAGGATAGACTAGTACTCTACCAGGATAGACTAGTACTCTACCAGACTCTAGGATAGACTAGTACTCTACCAGGATAGACTAGTACTCTACCAGACTCTAGGATAGACTAGTACTCTACCAGGATAGACTAGTACTCTGCCAGACTCTAGGATAGACTACTACTCTACCAGGATAGACTAGTACCCTACCCGGCTCTCGGATGGACTAGTACTCTACCCAACTCTAGGATAGACTAGTACTCTACCAGACTCTAGGATAGACTAGTACTCTACCAGGATAGACTATACTCTAGACTCTAGGATAGACTAGTGTTCTACCAGGATAGACTAGTACTCTACCAGACTCTAGGATAGACTAGTACTCTACCAGACTCTAGGATAGACTAGTACTCTACCAGGATATACTAGTACTCTACCAGACTCTAGGATAGACTAGTACTCTACCAGGATAGACTAGTACTCTACCAGACTCTAGGATAGACTAGTACTCTACCAAGATAGACTAGTACTCTACCAGACTCTAGGATAGACTAGTACTCTACCAGGATAGACTAGTACTCTACCAGACTCTAGGATAGACTAGTACTCTACCAAGATAGACTAGTACTCTACCAGACTCTAGGATAGACTAGTACTCTACCAGATTCTAGAATAGACTAGTACTCTACCAGACTCTAGGATAGACTAGTACTCTACCAGGATAGACTAGTACCCTACCAGATTCTAGAATAGACTAGTACTCTACCAGGATAGACTAGTACTCTACCAGACTCTAGGATAGACTAGTACTCTACCAGGATAGACTAGTACTCTACCAGACTTTAGAATAGACTAGTACTCTACCAGACTCTAGGATAGACTAGTACTCTACCAGACTCTAGGATAGACTAGTACTCTACCAGGATAGACTAGTACTCTACCAGACTTTAGAATAGACTAGTACTCTACCAGACTCTAGGATAGACTAGTACTCTACTAGACTCTAGGATAGACTAGTACTCTACCAGACTCTAGGATAAACTAGTACTCTACCAGGATAGACTAGTACCCTACCAGATTCTAGAATAGACTAGAACTCTACCAGACTCTAGGATAGACTAGTACTCAGACTCTAGGATAGACTAGTACTCTACCAGGATAGACTAGTACTCTACCAGACTCTAGGATAGACTAGTACTCTACCAAGATAGACTAGTACTCTACCAGACTCTAGGATAGACTAGTACTCTACCAGACTCTAGGATAGACTAGTACTCTACCAGGATAGACTAGTACTCTACCAGACTCTAGGATAGACTAGTACTCTACCAGACTCTAGGATAGACTAGTACTCTACCAGGATAGACTAGTACTCTACCAGACTCTAGGATAGACTAGTACTCTACCAGGATAGACTAGTACTCTACCAGACTCTAGGATAGACTAGTACTCTACCAGGATAGACTAGTACCCTACCCGGCTCTCGGATGGACTAGTACTCTACCCAACTCTAGGTTAGACTGTGACTGTGTGTGTGTGTGTGTGTGTGTGTGTGTGTGTGTGTGTTTGTGTGTGTGTGTTTGTGTGTGTGTGTGTGTGTGTGTGTGTGACTGTGTGTGTGTGTGTGTGTGTGTGTGACTGTGTGTGTGTGTGTGTGTGTGTGTGTGTGTGTGTGTGTGTGTGTGTGTGTGTGTGACTGTGTGTGTGTGTGTGTGTGTGTGTGACTGTGTGTGTGCGTGTGTGTGGAGGGGTGATATGACATCTCGTCCACTCTCGTTATTATTATTATGAATAACCAATGCAATATGCACTCATGTTATGGTGAGACGCTATGGATGAAAGTGTCAACCAAATGTAATATATTGGTGGTTCTGCAGTTGTATTGCACAGTGGCCAGGGTAGTCAATCAAATGACAAAAAATGATAACCGTGCTGCATTAAAATTCAATGCGCTGTGCCAAAATTGGGTACACTGGGTTTTCAAGCGCAAGAAAAGTGATTTTCTCATGGCAAGGAAAAGCTACGTGATTTGATTCAGCAAAAATGATCTTGATGCAAAATGATCCAAGCCGATCCAAAACATACACAATAAGTCTATTCTATATGTGGAGGGGGGCGGCGCCTGGCCTGCAGGGGGGAGTATGGAGCACCGGGTCTGCTGGGGCGATTGGGTCTGGGTGCGGACACCTGTAGGCACTCAGGCCCAATCAGGAAGTGTGTATTTATGTGTCTGCTCTGCCTTTCAGTAGAGGACGGGATACGGGGAGTGCGGAGCACTCGCGACAGCAAAAGGCAGAGAGCCTGGCAACTCCTTGGTGGAGACGGACAATCCATTTACGTGTACTTTTGATTTGTTTATTGTTCTGGTGTGAACAATAAACCGTCTGGACTGAAAATCGCTCAAACCTGTCTCCGCCCACTCATTGAACCTTTACAGTGGCGCCCAACGTGAGGCGAGAGTGGTAGATGGAACAGGCACCCTTGGCGGCGTTACTCGGACATCTCGCGCAGATGTCCGAAAGGCAGGCGCAGGTGCAGCAGGCGCAGAACGAGGTACTCCTGGAGCTGGGCCAGGCGTTGACCGCCGATAGGGCGGTCCTACAGGAGCTCCTCGTCTCCGGCGACCGCGGCCGCGGACCCAGAGCGGCAGGAGCGGTGGGACCCATCCACGTCCCCAAGATGGGGGAGGCCGACGACGCAGAGGCCTTCCTGGAGACGTTCCGGGGGGTGGCCGAGGTCTCCGGGTGGCCACGCCAAGAGTGGGCTCACCGCCTCCTGCCGCTCCTGACGGGCGAGGCCCAGCTCGCGGCTCACAGTCTGCCGGCCGGGGCCCAGCGGGACTACGAGGCGGTGGAGAGAGCCATCCGGGACCGGCTAGGCCTGACCCCAGAGGAACATCGCCGCCGGTTCCGGGCCCTCCCGTTTGCAGAAGGCGATCGGCCTTTCACCTACGCGCAGCAGCTGCGGGACCAGGCGAGGAGGTGGCTGGGGCCCGAGAGGAATAACCCGGAGGAAATCGTGGAGCAGGTGGCCCTCGAGAGGTTCATTGAAGGGTTGCCGGCCCGAACGTCCACCTGGGTCCGGTACCACCGGCCCGAGAACCTCCAGGCGGCGGTCAACATCGCGGAGGGCCACCTGGTCCCCCCTCCGACGGACAGACGACCACCAGCACCAACCCCGAGCCCACGGACCGGCGCGGCGGCCCTGCGGGGCTACAAACCCACCCCGCTACCTAGAGCGAGGTGGAGGGGGGGGCCCAGTCCGGAGCAGACGCATGAATCGCCTTCCCCCCCCTTCCCGCAGACGGGCGATCAGACGGCAAGGGAGGGGTGTTGGCGGTGCGGACGGCCGGGACACATCCGGAGGGACTGCCCAATGATGGATGTCGGCCAGGTTGTCCGCGTCGCCCGTCCCCCGACCCCTCCCTACGGTCCCGGCGAGGTGTACCGTATCCCGGTGAGGATACAACGGGGTACGTACCAGGCGCTGTTGGATTCCGGCTGTATGCAGACTATGATCCAGCAGCGCCTGGTGCGGTCCGAGGCGTTGGTCGAGGCGTCGAGCGTTTCGGTGCGGTGTATACACGGGGATGTTCACACGTATCCCTTGGTCCCTATCGAAATTCATTATGGGGGGAAAACGCATAGAGTCAAGGCGGCGGTTAGTCCGGGCCTCACGTACCCCCTGATTCTAGGGTTAGATTGGGCTGGGTTTCCGGGGGCGGTTAGCGAGAGTGCGGGGGTACGGACACGACAGATAGGGACATGTAAGTCATGCGCTGTGTTCTGCGCCGATGCGAGGGTGTCCGACGCTGGTCAGGGATCGGGGGAAGAGGCGGGAGGTTCTCAACCCGAGGGCCGAGCGGCGACATTCCCACCGGTGGACGATTTCCCCCTTGAGCAGTCTCGTGACGCTACTCTACGCTCAGCCCTCGACCAAGTGATTTCTATTGATGGTCTTCGGGTACAGCCAGACGCAGTGCTGACTTACCCACACTTTGTGGTGATTAGGGACAGACTTTATCGGGTGAGTCGTGACACCCAGAGTGAGGAGGTTGTTACCCAGTTGCTGGTACCCAGGAGCCGCCGGGAAATGGTTTTTCAGGCGGCGCATTACAACCCAATGGCGGGCCATTTGGGGTACGATAAAACACTGAACCAGATAATGGCTCGGTTCTATTGGCCGGGGATTCGGGCGGAAGTGCGCGGCTGGTGCGCCTCCTGCCCCGAGTGCCAGTTGGTGAATCCCCCGGCCATCCCCAGGGCGCCCTTGCGGCCCCTTCCCCTGGTGGAGGTCCCATTCGATCGCGTGGGCATGGACATTATCGGGCCATTAGAATGTTCCGCACAAGGGTATCGATTTGTGTTAGTCCTGATCGACTACGCAACCCGATACCCAGAAGCAATTCCGTTGCGCAATATCTCCGCGAGGAGTGTTGCGCAGGCGTTGTTTCACGTCATATCGCGGGTGGGAATCCCAAAGGAGATTCTCACTGACCAGGGCACCAATTTCATGTCACGCACGATTAAGGAACTTTACGGGTTGTTGAAGGTCAAGGCCATCCGCACGAGCGTCTATCACCCAGCCACAGACGGCTTGTGTGAGAGGTTTAACCGGACGTTAAAGTCCATGATTCAGAAGTTTGTACTGGAGGATGCTCGAAATTGGCATCAATGGCTAGACCCTCTGTTGTTTGCGGTGCGGGAAGTGCCCCAGGCTTCCACAGGGTTTTCCCCGTTTGAGTTGCTCTATGGGCGCAGGCCCAGGGGCGTCCTGGACCTTATTAAAGAAAACTGGGAGGAGGGGTCCAGCGACAGTAAAAACGAAATCCAGTACGTCCTGGACTTGCGTGCAAAGCTCCACTCACTCGGGGTAATGTCACGTGAGCATTTGCGCCAAGCCCAGGAGAATCAGAAACGCCTGTATGACAGAGGGACTAGATTACGCGATCTCACACCGGGGGACAAGGTCCTTGTTCTGTTGCCCACCTCTACCACCAAATTACTCGCGAAGTGGCAAGGTCCCTTTGTGGTCACACGGCGAGTCGGGGACGTGGATTACGAGGTAGTGCGGTCGGACAGGGGCGATGCCCGACAGATCTACCACATCAACCTCCTGAAAAGGTGGAATGATGTGGTCCCGGTCGCGTTCGCCACAACGCTACCGGAGGGAGAGGAGCTTGGACCGGAAGTCCCTGCCCCGGGGCCCATCCCTCCGGTCGGTCGAGGAGAGGATCTGTCGGAGAGTCAGGCGGCGGACGTGGTCTCGCTACAGCTCCAGTTCGCCGACGTCTTTTCGCCCCTGCCCGGTCGCACCCCGTTAATAACTCACGACATCGAGACGCAACCGGGGTTAACGGTGCGGACACGCCCCTACAGGATACCCGTGCACAAGCAAGACGTGATACGGCGTGAATTGGCAGCAATGATAGAGATGGGCGTCGTCGAGGAGTCCCACAGCGACTGGTGCAGCCCCGTCGTGCTTGTGGGGAAGCCGGATGGGGCTGTCCGGTTCTGTGTGGATTACCGTAGGGTGAATGCGGTGTCCAAGTTCGACGCCTACCCGATGCCTCGGATCGACGAGCTTGTGGACCGGCTTGGCATGGCCACCTATTACATGACTCTGGACTGCACGAAGGGCTACTGGCAGATTCCGTTGTCTCCAGCAGCCCGAGAGAAAACGGCGTTCTCCACTCCGCTCGGGCTGTACCAATTTAAGGTACTTCCGTTCGGGTTGTTCGGGGCCCCAGCCACGTTCCAGCGGCTGATGGACCGGGTATTGCGGCCGCACGCTGCATATGCTGCTGCCTACCTCGATGACATAGTCGTCTATGGAGACGACTGGGGGCAGCATATGCAGCGGGTGGCGGCCGTCCTTCAGTCGCTGAGGCGGGCGGGGCTCACGGCCAACCCGAAGAAGTGCGTGATCGGGCGGAGGGAGATCCAGTATCTGGGGTTCCACCTGGGGGGGGGGAAGGTCCGGCCGCAGGTCGGTAAGACCGAGGCGGTCGCTGCCGCCCCTCGCCCCAGGACCAAGAAGGAGGTGAGGCGGTTCCTGGGGCTGGCGGGGTACTATCGGCAGTTTGTCCCAAACTTCTCCGACCTGGCCAGCCCCTTGACCGACCTCACCCGGAAGAGGGCCCCAGATACGGTCCAGTGGTCGGAGCCATGTCAGGTGTCGTTTGATGCTATTAAAACAGCCCTCTGCGGGGAAGCCGTCCTGTGTGCTCCTAATTTTGCTCTCCCTTTCTCCGTGCAGGCAGATGCGTCGGATAGGGGGTTGGGCGCGGTCCTGACCCAGCAGGTGGGGGGGGCCGACCGACCGGTGCTGTACCTGAGCCGCAAACTATCGGACCGGGAGGGTCGGTACAGCACCGTCGAGAAGGAGTGTCTCGCCATCCGATGGGCGGTCGGCGCCCTCCGCTACTACCTGCTGGGACGCCAGTTCACCCTCTACTCCGACCACGCCCCCCTCCAGTGGCTCCACCGGATGAGGGATGCCAACGCGAGGATCACCCGGTGGTACCTCGCGTTGCAGCCATTTCATTTCCGGGTGACCCACAGACCGGGGGCGCAGATGGTCGTAGCTGATTTCCTCTCCCGTCCCGGGGGGGGGGAGTAGGCTGCGGCCGGATGGGTCCCCGGCCTGTGTCGGGCGGTGGGGGTATGTGGAGGGGGGCGGCGCCTGGCCTGCAGGGGGGAGTATGGAGCACCGGGTCTGCTGGGGCGATTGGGTCTGGGTGCGGACACCTGTAGGCACTCAGGCCCAATCAGGAAGTGTGTATTTATGTGTCTGCTCTGCCTTTCAGTAGAGGACGGGATACGGGGAGTGCGGAGCACTCGCGACAGCAAAAGGCAGAGAGCCTGGCAACTCCTTGGTGGAGACGGACAATCCATTTACGTGTACTTTTGATTTGTTTATTGTTCTGGTGTGAACAATAAACCGTCTGGACTGAAAATCGCTCAAACCTGTCTCCGCCCACTCATTGAACCTTTACACTATAATACTAGAATATAGGCTGTAACATGGTGGTGCACGCATTTACCATAAAACATGAGACACTTATTGGTGGATTGAGTAAAAAGTCAATGTGGAATTTGATGGTGGCCTCTAGTATGTAAATCAGTCATATTTGTCTGATTGCATATTTGGGACCTTTGTGTTCCTAATCTGCTGCTCCCACTGACCTGTTCATTTGCATATTTTTATTAAGGATGACAATGATGACATTTCAAACTGAAATGTCTTTTGTAGGAGAGAATATCTGTAAAAGACATCTTAACTTTTAACCAATTCACATCTAAATCCAAGGATTTTTCCTTTTTATACATTGAAAACGTATAGGACCATTTGTCTGAATCAAACATCAAATATATAGCCTATCTAAATAATTGGGGAAAGTTTGCTTTAGACAAGTATTCATGACTATACTGTATATTTTACAGAAGTCAGTCAGAGTTGATGGGTAGCAAATAAGAAATTGAATAATCCATATTAATGGCTTATAATAACAATTCTTTAGCGTCTTTACATAAATTGTGTCTCTGTTGAAACACACCTGCAATGTTCGCTAATCTAGCCTACAATACACCAACCTCAGGAGCCCCCCCCCCCCCTCCTGGGTACCGCAGACGGACTTGATGTTAATCGCTCAGCTTCACTGCTCTTCTGCTCTTGGTCCATTTGAAATGTTAGAGACACTACAGCTCATCACAGTAACCACAAAAGAAACCAAAAAACCAAAAAGTTCACCTCTGGGGGGGGGGGGGATATTTGTTGTAGCCCACTTTTATCAACGAGCTCTTGCATTGTCATTGCAACAAACAAAAGTGCATACGGTAGGATGGGGAAATGTGGAGGACGGCCACTCACACAATACGGTAACGCGGAAGCGATGCGTCTCCTCGCGGGGACGCGGCGGGACTTCCGGCCGCCCGGTCTCCTCGCGCCGCCGCATTAAGCGCGTGCGGTTCGGCGGCGCTAGCATGCAGCGCACAGATACACACCAGCACCCCTGGGCGGCCACAGATGTGAGCTCATGTGTGTGAGCCTGTATGTGCGGTTTGGACGGGGATGGCGATGATGTCAGTGCGTTAGCGGCGAGGGACCGCGTAGTATTTCGCCGACGGCCGGCGGCGCACAGCAACACTCACAGCCCAGTCTATATTATTACTCAGCACATTGAAATCCTGTTCTCCTCGCCTATCCGTGCGTGGGATTCAGGTTTAACATCTCTCTCTTATTTTGTTGTTGTTGTTAATTCGTAAACAAAAATAAAAATGAAAAGAAATGATTTTCCTAATGTAATAATTCAATTTAATCAAAAAACCTGCAAAGATGGACTTGCATAAGCGCGGTTCTACCGCCGCGCGGTGAGAGTGGTCCTTCCTTACCGCATCCAGCCGCTCTCCGCACGGATGCTGCTCCATTTTCTACTGGGAAGACGAGGCTGCGCGGACGGCGTTTCCTCCGACGGCACCGGCGACGGCAGACATGACGTTAAATGTGCATCTCTCTTGATATCCGCCTTTTCTTCTTCTTCTTCTTCTTCTTCTTCTTCTGCTTCTGCTTCTTCTTCTTCTTCTGCTTCTTCTTTTTTTTTTAGGTCATTTTAAATCCTCTTTTTCTTTTTCTTGTTTCTCCTTTTTTTTCTACATCGTCCATGGGGTTTGCTGCTGCTGCTGCGCAACTCTGCAGCATCGACGTCGGCGTCTCGCGCTCCGGCTCGCGCTGCGACCACAACCCACTACAGCCTGCGTGGCGCGTGCTCCGTGGATTGCACCCAGCGTGCTCCAGAGGGGCGTGCACGATGCCACACGTGCGCGCGACTTTCAAAGACCGGATTCCCAATACCAATATATATATAAATATAAAGCCAGCGTAATACCGTTATAGGTGTGTGTGTGTGTGTGTGTGTGTGTGTGTGTGTGTGTGTGTGTGTGTGTGTGTGTGTGTGCGTGCGCGTGTGCGCGCGCGCGCGTGTGTGTGTATAGCCTATATAGGCTATATTACACCGCATTGGAGATATAAACTAAAGGTGCTGGTGGGGGTTAATTGTAATCCTAATGTGTTTTTTTTAACCAATTGTCTCTTTGTCTCTTGGAAAACTACTATTATGTATTATTGTTTTAAAGCATTAGACCCAGGAACACAGGAATGACCTTGTTAATAAACCCAGTAGCCTTTTGACTCGTTTTGGGGTTCAGGTTCAAGTCATCTTGAGTGCTATAGGCCTACATAATGCAGAGCATATATATAGCCTACATGTCAGCCATTGCTCTATTCCCTCTCCACACTCCCTCTCTCTAAAACTAACTCAAGTAGGTCTACAATTATGGATATACAGTTCCCCCAGACACAACAGCCCCGACGACATGAAAAGATCAAGTGACACATAATATTGATTTTTATATGGAAGAAGAAGAAAGTAGTGCTGTGTAAGTGTCTGGTCATGAGACTCTCTCACACACACACACACACACACACACACACACACACACACACACACACACACACACACACACACACACACACACACACACACACACAAATACACAGTAAAAGTAGACATTTCACTCCCAGTTCCCAATCTTTTGTAGCAGGGCTTTTTCTTGTGTGCATCATCAATTAGCATTCGTTCGTAGGCTGTGCATAACAGAGGGCTTCCCTGACCGGTAGTGGTCTCCTGTCTGCCCCCTGCTACACTAGAGCGGGTCATGCATTATTGATGTGCACTCCCTCCGCTGGTCGGCCTGCTGGGCTGCTGCTATGATCTGTGGCAGGAGGACAGGAGAAAGACTGGCCTCCCACCCTCTGAGCACCCTCCTGAGTACATTTTGGACCCTACGCAATACATTCAACAAGATATCGAAGATGCATCATATTTATTTGTCAATACAATAATCATTAACATGATCTATTTTTATGTCAAAGATGCATTGCAAATTATCGGATGGGAAAGTTGGCAACTTACATTGATTGATGATCAGGCACTTTACCAAATGAGATGCGATGTCATACATTGCAAATATTATGGTTATTAGGTCGTTTGGCATTGCATAATAATAGGCTACCTACCTGTACCTACCTTATACAGAAGGCATCAGAATTTGAATGTGATTGTATTCAGGCCTATGTGTAGGCCTATGTGTAGGCCTACAGTATCGGGTGCAAAAAGTCACATATACAAACCACATATTAATGTAATTCCGGCCCCCAAAAATACCATTTCAAACACATCTGAGTTGGGTTTTCCAAAGGCTTTGGAAATGTCTCAGTACCTTAATTTACTAATTTGATTCCACTCAGATTGAACACAAACAATACCTGCTATAATCTCACACGCACACACACACACACACTCACACACCCTTTTAAAAATAAAATGTTTGTCCATTAGATATGCACATCAGACGTAATGCATTTTTCAGTTGGAACATTTAGGTTTGGAGAGTGGGGAGAGCGACGATCCAGTGATCCAAGATGGTGGTTAAGATGGGGGACATGACAGGAAGCAGGAAGCATTGATCTTCGTCAAAGTCATGAATGAGCCATACACTCTGACCCCAGTCAATAACAGGGTGGGCGCGGAGCAACAATAATGGGTTGGCTTCTTGATGTCGGCAGGAAGAGCACAGATCTGGTCTGCCACTCCAGGCTTAACCAGCAGTGGTGGAATGAGTGCAGATGCATCTGGAAGATCCTCTGGGGAAGGCCCTATAAGCTAGCAGCCTATAGTTCTTCACATGGTGCAAGAGAGAGCAGTGGAGAGACGCAGGCTGTTGGTTGTTGTTTTGCATGCCCTGACTGCTAAACAACAGATGAAAGGTTTGGAGGACACTCAGCAGCGGCACCCCAGGGGGATTTCAGATTTCAGGCTTGCTGCATTACAACACAGACTGGAACAGTCACAATGACATGTCCACAAATAGCCATTATGAATTGCTGAAACTGTGGCTGCCAAACTGCATTTTATTTGTGTAAACTATTGATAAATCTTTGTGCACACAACACAGCCGTAGTAATGTATTTTTTTATTTGTATTTGTTCTGTAAGCTGATGGATCATAATAAAATATTGCTCCTAATAAGGGAACATTCACTTTGTTCAAAATTACCGTTTTGAATTGTACTCGTTGCAAATCTTGCTATTGAAATCAAAAAATGTTATTTCATAGTCAGTGATGGTTCAACAGTAAACCTAGATGTACACATTTAAGAAGGAAGGTCATGATGGTATCCATTTATGAATTATGAAAAAAAATAATTTAAGCAAATACATGATTTTAAAAAAGAGCAGTGGAGTCAAGTGTTATGTAGTATGTATGTGATGCAATATTTGGAGAGGGCTAAGCTAGCTAGGTAGGCACAAACACAATAGACAGGGTTTTGGTTTTTTTTATAAATAAGATTTAAAATGTTCCACTTAAGACAATCTGGCATCAAGTATTTATCAACATTTGTCTTGTGTGTCTCAAGTCTTAATCCAAGATCTACTTTCCTACAAACACTTCATATAATCGTTCAATCTCTTCATAATCCAAAGGCCACTGCAACTGTAGTGCCAACACCATGTTGACGCTGGAGTTGTACAGTAAAATTACATCAAACCGATACAAAATCTGGAGTCATTAAAAATATTGGATTCCAAAGCTTCCTACATGTAAAACATGCTCTATGAAACGATCATACAGGGAATTACCTCGATACACGAAACACGACTGGCCAACAGCTTCCCAAGCACAACCACGCACAATGAAGACACTGATCTTTGTTGACTTATTTAAATACATTGTTAAATACAATGTAATCATTTAATTTACAAATATTCTACAATTCACTACCACAAAGTGAAATGTGATCAGTGAAGGCAGGTGACACTTCCAATTGTATCCCTTGAAAACAATTGACATGTGAGGTAAACAAAAGAGAAAAAGAAAAAGCCAGCAAACAGAATGTCCAACAGACATCCCAGCACAACCTAAAGTGCATCTTAATCTCTAAACAGACCAACGGTCCCCAAGCCAAGGTGATAGCTTGGCTTGTGATAGCCCCCCCCCACGTGTTAAAGGTTAAAAAACATCCGCAGAGCATCATTTTAAAAATGTTGCCAGGTCCAAAATGAATGTTTTGTTTACGTCTGTCGAAGATGTCTGACCTTCGGTTCCCGCTTCAAACAAGGCTTGTGAGCCAATAGTATAATGACATTGGTATCACATGGTATCTCTGTGTCATCAGTGATCAAGGTTACCAGTTAGTGTGGACAAATGGCTGAGTTTGATGGTGACAAATCTATAGCTAATGTAGAGCTACATGTTGCAAAATGAATTCATTACTCTACCACAAAAGATTCATCACTTGACATGACTGAGTCTGACTCCACTCGATGACAAAATATGCAGGTTGTGCCACGAACTGGAAACCGCTTGGCATCTAGTGGCTGAAGGTTATCAATAGCAACTTTCATCTTTAATTGTGTCCCCTCTCTTGTCATGCAGGTGGTGTAGGGTTTTATAGCTTGGCCTTCGGCGTGGACTCCAGCAGTGTCCTCAGGTCCAGCAGGGCCTTCTCCACTGCCTGCACCATGCGCGCCGTGTCCGTTTCCGGGCATGTGTTGAAGGATGACACGGCCAGGTTGATGTGCTGGTCCTTGGGGTTGTAGCACACAGCGTAGCCATCCGGTACCACGGGCCCGAAACACATCACGCAGTCCGACTTGGCTGGAACCTGAGGGTGTGATAAGTCCATACATGCATGTCAAGAAAAGCTTTTCAATATAAAAAAAAACTAAGTTGAAAGAACTTGATTAGACTGGAAGCATGGTGTGTTTATATTCCTATAATGATGCTTAGGCAATACATAGCATTGCATTATATTCATGTGTTTTTCATACCTGGCTCGTAGAAATTTTAAAGTTCATGGCCACAGCATAACTGGGGTCGGTGAAGATCTCTGGTATGGACACTTGGTCCTCGAGGGCCTGCAGTTTCAGGCCCAGGAGATGCCGGTCTATGGCTTGGCCTTGAATGGCCTGCAGTAATAGAAGGGGTGTGTGAGGGCAGTGGAAAGCTCACAGTTGGGCAGAACATAGAAAGCCACCTTTTCTTGGTTTGTTGTTGGTTATTGATTGGTGGTACCTATAGGGGCCTGCCACCTCGGTAGTCTATACACAGAAAACCAGTCTCAGCCTTAGCCAGCCATACGACTGACCGTGCATAGTAAGGTACACAAGTGTAAATCTTGAATCCACCCCAGATGCAAAGCCCTGGGTGTGTTTTCCCTACAATTCACATGCTTCTTATATGCAGCCTTGTATTGTGCCCTCTTATTTAGCATGCTGCCGGTATATGCGTCGCTTCTGTACTGCGGGGGATGAAGTATAAATCTATAATCTGGTGGGAATATTTCCGAACTAAAGATCAGCAGTCCTTACCATGTCAGTGTATGACCGGTGTGCCTTTATCGCTCGCTCCAGTAACGCCACCTTTTCAGTGTTCTTTTCAGCAGAGAAAAGACCAAATGTCATTCATATATCTAGTAGGTCCACATGTATTCAGTAGTATAAATGAAAACCGTCATTCCAAACTAGATATCTGAATTATAAACAAGATAGCATAGTACACTGGGATAGGCGGTCCAATAATATAGTAAGATAAGACTATGTAATATGACTTTCTGTTGCATTACAATAATGCCGGAATGTGTATATATTTAATTAAATGACTGATAACACCAATAAGCATAAATCCAAATAAGGCATTAGGATTCCTTAAAAAAAAGTCTCTTGAAAAATCATGAAGACAGTAGTTATGAACCCTAACCGACCAGACCTTTTTCCCAGGGTCATCAAAAGCCTTGGTGAAGTTAGAGGAGTCCACTGAAGCAGAACGTATGGTGTCTGTGCGGCCCAGTCTGAACATACGCAAAGAGGCACTTTCATATGTGGAACAAGACTTCTGGTAAAGCCTGCCAAAAGAGACATGAGAGACAGAGCGCGAGTGAGTGAGGTGCTCAGTGGATTGTACAGCAAGGCCAAACCACACCATTGAACTGCACACACACGCACGCACGCACGCACGCACGCACACACCTGTTAAAAAACATCAAAAAATATGTACCAAAAAAAAGGCAATTTGCATATATGTAGTATGGTGACAGGGTTAAAAACTACTTCAGATTTTCTTTTTTCTTTCAATTTTGTCTATGACTATGTTAACGTATGCAAATTAAAACTTCTAAAAATAAAATACTTCAAGTACTGCTTATTTGAGTTGGGCCTCATGCATGCACCATCATCACTAACCAAGATTTTGGAAAGTCAAGTCAAAGTCATTCTACCAAGAGCAAATGTCAGTTTATCACTTGAGTCTGAAAGAATTGAAAAGCGTTTCTGGCAACATAGGTTCATAAAGTGTGTGTAAAGTGGATCCAATTAAAAAAGAAAAGGGGGCTAGCAAGCCACATTGCCACTTGAATACATATGCATTCCATATGCACACTGCCTCACCGATAGTACGCCAGCTGTAGTCCAATCTGTATGAAGGCATCTGGGCTCATCTTGAAGGACTTGGGGATGTTTTTCCCAAAGTGTTTGAACACCAGTACTGCAAGGTCTAGATCTTGGACCATCCTGGGTGGAAAGAAAGAAAGAAACATTCTTCAGGAGCCTCTTTCACAGAAAGGATTGCCATGGTGTCTTTAGTTTACTGCATAACCACATGCAATGTAAGCAAACATTAAAAAGTGCGTTCACTTGAGACACATTGCAATTATTTTGACAGATAGTGATTGCGATATGATTTGCTATTAATGGGTGGGAATGCACGTTTAAACAAAATAACTTCATACATTATATGTACGGACATCAAAATCTTTCATTTTTCATTCTCATTTTCTATTAATGAGAATGACATGACATTATGACACAAGGAATACACATCTTACGTATTCAAGTCATGCTTGGCCTGCTCAATGTCTCTCTTGATGTCGGGCGTGATGTTGAAGCATAGCTTGTGGGGCGCTGGCAGAGGAACCGTGGGAGAATGGGCCATGTCTGACTTCCTTCTGTTAAACAACATGTTCACATTGACAACTTGCTTGTGGTCTTCCTGAGGTGAAAACAGGCTGAGAGATGGTCATGAGTTTTATCATATATATCCGGTGGACTGAAACGTAGTCTCACAAATAGCTGACGAGCTCAAATCTGGCTGAACGGGGCGGTTCATTTTCATGTTCTTCATATTTGCTTCAACCAATCGTGTTGCTGGAAGTGGGGATCTGCAAGCGTGTAATTGGCCAATAGCGAACACAAACTCGGCCAGTACGTACTAGTAAACTTTTCCCAGTGGCAAGACGGGAAGAAGGTAAAACTTCCTGTCTGGACACTGACTGAATAAAAGTGTCAAAAGTGCAAAGGTAAAGAATATCTATCCAATATCTATCGAAAAGGGAGACAAAATCCTGTTTTTTGCCGGTCTCTGCCAAACGGTTTGTGAACAGTCTACTCAGGTATTGTTCTTTTCGTGACACAGACGCCCAGAGGGTATGCTACCGTATGTGTGAATTTGTGGCGAGGTTAATGTTGTTGGTTGCGTCCGAGAGGGTTACGTTTCTCAGACACTTTTAGTATAACGCCACAGTGTGCGGCACATTTCATATACATTTCTCATTATAACGCATGAGTGTTATAATTAGAACTCAATTGGGTGGCATCTGAACTCGTTACTCAATGACTCATATTAGCTAAAAAATAAGTATCACAAAGTTGGCGTGAGCAGCAGTAACCATGGGGATAACACGTCCCCCTCCTTCCTAGAACTGTCACTCGCATTTTTTAAATGTCAGTGTTTGAATTTGAGCGGAAACAGGGGGCTCGCTTACACTTTAAGGACTTTACTTACGTATATTCTACAACATGTTAATATATAATAGTATGGATTAAAGATTTTCCTTGCGTGTATTCTTCAACATGATGTCAATGTATTATCGTATGGATTAAGGACATAACTTACGTGTATTCAATAACATGGTCGATCAAGGCCACTATGGGGGGGCCTTCTGCAGGGGCATGTTCGTATATAAGGCCACACATCCCGTCTTCTCCAAGAATAAACTGGCACAACAAAACAATGACCAAAGAGGTTATGTTAATATGCAAGAGGTTTGACAGGGCAGACGATCCGTGCCAATGTGAGACCACAACAACTCATCTCTGCCCAAGTGGGATTTCCTCAGCATCGTCGTCTACCTTAAGCCCTGTTCAGATCAAAGATTTGTAACGACACTGCTTGCAACTGGCAACTGCTTGCAAAAGAATGACAAAATAACGTTCTGAAACTCGACCATTCACATTGCTGCAACGAGCAGCGACGTGAAGACGTACGTGGCTATTGCAGCGGTAGAGACCGGGTGCTAACGAAGTTTGGAAGCTGGCGATGCACTGGCTCACTCATCTAAAAACAAAATGCATACTTCAGGGACTATATTTCACCTGGAGAAAGACTAAATTAATGATAACGCTTTCCGGCAACTGGTGAGAGACGAAATATCTACACTTTTACCACTTGTTACATTAAAATAAGTTTGTCCAACGCATAGGTTCAGATTTAAAGCAGGAATGTCGGGACGCGATGTAAAGCTTATAACATACTTATAATAAACACTGTACACCTGAACTCTAGCGGCAATGCTTTTCTCCCAGTTCCCGATGTGGCCGTCTGTGTTAAACCCCGGAACTGGAGCACACTAACAACCAGAGTGGCTGAAGCGAAAGCCCGGAATGGGAGTCATTTTAATGTTGTGGTCCATCATGGTCCTTTCTTTGAGAGAAAGGGTATTTGTGCTGTTTGCTGATTGGCTGAAGAGAAATAGCAAGTCCTTCTGTTCTAAAACTGCACTGTATGTGTGTATGTGTGTGTGTGTGTGTGTGTGTGTGTGTGTGTGTGTGTGTGTGTGTGTGTGTGTGTGTGACCTCCCTGACCTGCAGTGTTTTGTCGAACCACCGATTGCCACTATTCAGGTGGCTGCCTCCCCCGTGGAGCATCTGTTGCGCTGCGCGGCTTTGGTACATCTCCCCCGATGCATGAGGGGACATGGAATCTAGACACAGTGTGAAAATGCTCCTCTGGATGGCTTGCACCGATTCTTTGTTGGTCTGATCTGAATAGGTCCCAAAAAGCATGGAGAGAAAGAAAAAAAAATACACTGGGTGTCATCTGATAATGTCGTACAAAAAGACGAATCTGATTGCTTAAAGGCCGGGAGTTATTTACATTTTCACCCTTTCAACGTACATATTCGAACCAACCGATTTAGATGGTGCTCAAAGAGGCTATGAATGAACATACAAACGTATGAAAAGCCTGATTGAGAACAGATTAAAAACCTCCGTGGAGCAGTTTGGAGGTAAATGACAATTTAGCTTCAGAAGTGCCATCATGACAATATTGTAAAACTCACACCAGTATTAGTCTCAGCCTTTTCATTTGCACTACCTCACCACGTGACTCGTCCTGAATGTCTGATACACAGAGCAAGTTAAGCCGCGCAATGTCTGGAAGAACCTCAAGACGTGATTCTTATTGGCTGTCAGCAATGTCACTCACAGAAATGTGGATGTAGCTCTGGCGAGACGTGTGAATCAGGTTTACAGTTTTACATCCATGGGTTGGGTCCTCCTTTTTTGTTGTACTTCTTTTTTGTAAAACCAATTGTTGTAAATCACATTTGAAATCACGTTTGTTTCACCACTGGTCGGTTTTTCTATTAGTGCTGTTCCCGGCGTACGGTCCCGTGATTGGTCGGTTCTCGACAGTCAATCAATGCTGTGTCCCACCGCTCGGCTTACCCTTGATGAGGTCCAGGTACACCTTGCCCCACACGTTGCGGTGCTGAGAGGTCAGGATCCCCACGGGCTCCTCGTTGGTTTGTGGAGACGAGTTACAGATCTGCTCCAGCTGGTGATGCAGCTGATCCACGCTGAGTGGCGTGCCGTCACTGTTATACACATCCAAAGTGAAAAACTGATTCACAGACAAAAGGAATAGAGAAAGAGGAAGAGATCATTTTAACGGAGGTGCAGATATCAACTAAGTAAGAAAGAGAAAAGACAGAACATTATCAACCGCTCAACTTATTTTTACATTATTAATTAGTTAATTAATAAAACAATGTGCATGAGGGGCATTCAATGAATGAATGAATGGAATGAAAGTCATGGCAATTGCCGTTCACATTTCCGTTCATTTCCTGTCATTAAAACACATGGATGTACAAGACAAGCTACTTTTTCCCCACCTGAAAGTTGTGGACCACGGTGATGTGCGTGGAGGGCGTGGAGCTCTTGGCGTGGTTGACCACCGAGTCCCTGTGTAGGCCGGGGACACGGCAGGAAGACAGGAGCTGGTAGTACTGATTCATACACAGCGGCCTCCGGCCCAGGTGCTCCACTGGCAACGTCTCACTGTGGGACAAAAATCACCCGACATTAGGGTCGGCTACATATAGCGATTAGAATAATGATCCGTAAGGTCCATCCATCGTTTTGACCCATCATTTGGTTCAATCAAAAAAAAACCTAACTGAAATGACATGTCAATTAGTCTTTGACGGAAAATGTTGTCGTTTGGTTTTAATATTCTGCTTCAGATCATCAAATGAATACAGTGAAGCGTTTTGCTTTGTCGTCACAAACGTAGGACATCACTTTGGGTCTCGTAATCTGTGCTAGGCATTTCCCATTACTTTTTGCTATTCAATAGATGGATTTATTGACGAAAAGAATTGTTAGTTGCAGCCTGAATAGTTAGTACTTAGTTAAGTGTAGCAAAGAAAACCTTGACACTCACTTGTCAATCTGTGTCTTGAAGTCCAAAACCCCAGCAATCATTTTGGCCGCATGCCTGGGAAGAGAGCACTTTAATATTCAATCATAATAAGCTACATTTCACTCATAATTGTTGGCAAGTTATCTATAACATAGAATGCATATTAGAGTAACAAGAGAATGCAAGTGTTCATTATGTACTGGAATATGATCTGGCCAACATTTCGATTCACCTCAAAGCCACTGAAGCCAGTCAGGCATAAGCAGTTCATATATGACACACTTTATGTGAATCCACATTCAAAAACCTGCATGTTACTTTTTTAACGTAGTTGCTACAATGGTTATATTTCAACGTGATCCACTGCCACCATCACTGCAGACCCTTGTGTGCAGGAGACTGCTTCATTGTATCGGTGCTTGCTAGTACGGTGCTTGGTAGTTGCTGGGATAATGTGGCCCAATGAATTGTACCTTCTGTGTCTTTACCTCAACTGTCCCCGCTTGTCACTGAACTCCAACTGGGGTAGGACCACTCCAGGGCTGGAGTGGATCACCACAGGCAGTCTGTAGTCCAGATAGGCAGTCTGCACCCACCAGTCAGACAGCTGGACAAATAACAACATGCAGTACAAATGGAGTTGAGCTCTTCCAAAAACTGCAATGAAGCCAACGTGCAAAGTCATTTTCCAAAATAGAAACTAAACTACGTTTATAATATAATAATTATTCAAACACAAATTATGTACACAGCACAGTTTAGTCTACAAAGTTTGGTTTGCATAACCAATGTCAACTAAATGGAAAAATGCAACATAGAAATTGGTCCTGAATATCATTCAAGTAAATTTTTTTAAACCCCAATAAAGAATAATTTAGCTACGCTTACTGATTCTGATTAAATGGATGGTTTTCCTAGATGTAACATCCATCCTATACGTGTATAACGGTCATTTTTATTTGGGATTCATTTGACATTTTTAAATAAAGTCAGGGAGATACGGGCGCTGACGTTTGTTTTCTTGAAACTCACTTCACAGAAGGGTTGACTGCCCCCCCCCCCCCCCAAAGTACTCACCCAATTTTCCGCGCCACATGCTCTCTTTTCAAGGCTCTTCTGTAGCCTCTCCCCCACACCTCCTGCTTTCTGGAAGTCTGTCACCAGCTCCCTGGTGAGGTTCAGCTTCTCCGTCTCCACAATGGGCTCCAGCACCGCCAGGTAGCGATCGCATGTCTGCTGCAGGGCTGGCACCGGCAAGCCTGGCAGCCCTTCTTGATGGGCGAGGTAGCGGCCAACAAGCTTTGTTGCAGAAACCGGCCTCACCAAGCCACTAGCTTTTTCCATCCCCACTTTAAACTTGAGACGGACGAGAAATTATTAGAACGAAATATTGATTAATAAATCAAGATGAATTATAGGTCCCAATAACAGAGTTCCTCATGCATAAGGTTTCAGGAGGTTTTGAACAGTGGGATTGTGATGCTAACTGAGCCTGGATGAGACCAGCAGGAAAGTGAGTCAACCCAAGGCTGGTTGTGGCCACAGAAACACCAACTGTACATGACCAAACAACAAATGTTAACAAATGTTCATTTATGAAATCATTGTCTACACCCTACTCTATCAAATCAAACTTTATTTCTATAGCGCCTTTCGTAAAAAATGTGCAATACAATGTGCTTTAACAATACAATGAAAATACAACAAAATACAACAATGCAATGAAAATATAACAATACAATGAGAATACAACAATACAGTGAACATAAATGATAATATAAGGATAAGATAGTCTTAGAAATAAGAGACATGGTAGAACAGCGATATCAGTGTATAGTACAGTAGAAAAGGGTGGATGATATTTTATTTTGTTTTTATTCCTTTATTTTTAATGAAAATAAAATGGATTAAGGGAATGCTGAGCTAAATAGGTATGTCTTAAGGTTTCTTTTAAACGTGTTCACAGATTGTGATGACCTCAGCTCCTCTGGCAGGCTGTTCCAGAGGCGAGTACTGTAGAAACTAAATGCCGCCTCCCCGTAGGTCTCTGTCCTCACCCGGGGAACAACTAAAAGGCCAGTGCCAGGGGACCTGAGTGATCTAGAGGGAGCATACATCAGAAGCATGTCTGACAAGTATTTGGGCACTAACCCATTCAGTGTTTTGAACACCAATAAGAGGATTTTAAAATCTATTCTAAAACTGACAGGCAACCAATGAAAGGACTTTAGGACAGGTGAGATGTGTGCTCTCCTTCTGGTCTTAGTCAGTACACGTGCTGCTGCATTCTGAATGATCTGTAGCTTATTTATAGCTTTCTTAGGTAGACCAGATAGGAGAGCATTACAGTAATCAAGCCTGCTAGTAATAAAAGCATGCATAAGTCTCTCAGTATCTGCCTGGGACAGAAACGTTTGCACTTTAGCAATATTTCTAAGGTGATAGAAGGCGGTTTGAGTGAGATTACTGATATGAGCTTCAAAATTCAAATCAGGGTCTAGAAGCACGCCAAGATTTTTTGTTAGGGGCTTGGCGTTTTGTGCCAGGAATTTTAACTTAGTGCACAGTATCTCGCTCTGGACCTTTGCACCTCTGTCTTATCTTTGTTCAATTGCAGGAAATTATGTGACGTCCACAGGTCGATATGATCAATGCATTGAACCAGTTTATCAATAGGGCTGATGTCATTGGGTGATAAAGAGATGTAGAGTTGTGCATCATTGGCATAGCTATGAAACTGTACACATCTTTTGTGGTTGATGGGCACAAATATTTTAAACAAAACACAGAAATGTCTTAAAAACAACAACTATAAATGACCCTGCAACCAAGACACACACACACACACAAGACAAAAACATCTAAAGTACAGTAAAACATATATATTAGTACAACGTCGCCCCCCTATGGAGACTCACAAGTTGTAGTTCAGTTCTTGACAAAACTTTTAAGCAAAGCTATATTGGGGTTCTGGAACAACCTTAAATAAAGGAAGTATACATGACCATGTGTACATTTAGTGTACTTTTCAATTCATTCAATCTGAAAGTGTTTTTGTCCACATGTTGGGAACTGCTGTGAGGTTATATGTCTTATACACTCACCGGCCACTTTATTAGGTACACCTGTCCAACTGCTCATTAACGCAAATTTCTAATCAGCCAATCACATGGCAGCAACTCAATGCATTTAGGCATGTAGACATGGTCAGGACGATCTGCTGCAGTTCAAACCGAGCATCAGAATGGGGAAGAAAGGTGATTTAAGTGACTTTGAACGTGGCATGGTTGTTGGTGCCAGACGGGCTGGTCTGAATATTTCAGAGACTGCTGATCTACTGGGATTTTCACGCACAACCATCTCTAGGGTTTACAGAGAATGGTCCGAAAAAGAGAAAATATCCAGTGAGCGGCAGTTCTGTGGGCGCAAATGCCTTGTTGATGCTAGAGGTCAGAGGAGAATGGCCAGACTGGTTCGAGCTGATAGAAAGGCAACTGTAACTCAAATAACCACTCGTTACAACAGAGGTATGCAGAAGAGCATCTCTGAACGCACAACACGTCGAACCTTGAGGCGGATGGGCTACAGCAGCAGAAGACCACACCGGGTGCCACTCCTGTCAGCTAAGAACAGGAAACTGAGGCTACAATTCGCACAGGCTCACCAAAATTGGACAATCGAAGATTGGAAAAACGTTGCCTGGTCTGATGAGTCTCGATTTCTGCTGCGACATTCGGATGGTAGGGTCAGAATTTGGCGTCAACAACATGAAAGCATGGATCCATCCTGCCTTGTATCAACGGTTCAGGCTGGTGGTGGTGGTGTAATGGTGTGGGGGATATTTTCCTGGCACACTTTGGGCTTATTAGTACCAATTGAGCATCGTGTCAAAGCCACAGACTACCTGAGTATTGTTGCTGACCATGTCCATCCCTTTATGACCACAGTGTACCCATCGTCTGATGGCTACTTCCAGCAGGATAACGCGCCATGTCATAAAGCGCGAATCATCTCAGACTGGTTTCTTGAACATGACAATGAGTTCACTGTACTCAAATGGCCTCCACAGTCACCAGATCTCAATCCAATAGAGCACCTTTGGGATGTGGTGGAACGGGAGATTCGCATCATGGATGTGCAGCCGACAAATCTGCAGCAACTGCGTGATGCTATCATGTCAATATGGACCAAACTCTCTGAGGAATGTTTCCAGTACCTTGTTGAATCTGTGCCACGAAGGATTAAGGCAGTTCTGAAGGCAAAAGGGGGTCCAACCCGGTACTAGCAAGGTGTACCTAATAAAGTGGCCGGTGAGTGTATTTCTAAAAAAGTACAGCTTAAGAAGAGATAATACACATATGTGCACAGCTATTGCACATGTACTTTAACATCCACCAGATAAACACCACTGAGTCGTTGTATTATTTGAGGTCGGCCTGGTCCTGTGCACGTACAGTCACGTGACAATAGATAACACGCACGCGTATATTCCACACGCACGATTTCGCCATTGAATGCAGTTGAATTGTCGCGAGAACACAAGTCGAATGGAATGCGGACTTTGACTGTACATGTAGGATCTGTAGTGTAGCATGTGTTAATGTACACAGTACTCCTAGTAGCATGTGTTAATGTACACAGTACTCCTAGTAGCATGTGTTAATGTACACAGTACTCCTAGTAGCATGTGTTAATGTACACAGTACTCCTAGTAGCATGTGTTAATGTACACAGTACTCCTAGTAGCATGTGTTAATGTACACAGTACTCCTAGTAGCATGTGTTAATGTACACAGTACTCCTAGTGGTATGTGTTAATGTACACAGTACTCCTAGTAGCATGTGTTAATGTACACAGTACTCCTAGTAGCATGTGTTAACGTTCACAGTACTCCTAGTAGCATGTGTTAATGTACACAGTACTCCTAGTGGTATGTGTTAATGTACACAGTACTCCTAGTAGCATGTGTTAACGTTCACAGTACTCCTAGTAGCATGTGTTAACGTACACAGTACTCCTAGTGGTATGTGTTAATGTACACAGTACTCCTAGTAGCATGTGTTAACGTACACAGTACTCCTAGTAGCATGTGTTAATGTACACAGTACTCCTAGTAGCATGTGTTAATGTACACAGTACTCCTAGTAGCATGTGTTAATGTACACAGTACTCCTAGTAGCATGTGTTAACGTACACAGTACTCCTAGTAGCATGTGTTAATGTACACAGTACTCCTAGTAGCATGTGTTAATGTACACAGTACTCCTAGTAGCATGTGTTAATGTACACAGTACTCCTAGTAGCATGTGTTAATGTACACAGTACTCCTAGTAGCATGTGTTAATGTACACAGTACTCCTAGTAGCATGTGTTAATGTACACAGTACTCCTAGTGGTATGTGTTAATGTACACAGTACTCCTAGTGGTATGTGTTAATGTACACAGTACTCCTAGTAGCATGTGTTAACGTACAGTACTCCTAGTAGCATGTGTTAACGTACACAGTACTCCTAGTGGTATGTGTTAATGTACACAGTACTCCTAGTAGCATGTGTTAACGTACAGTACTCCTAGTAGCATGTGTTAACGTACAGTACTCCTAGTAGCATGTGTTAACGTACACAGTACTCCTAGTAGCATGTGTTAATGTACACAGTACTCCTAGTAGCATGTGTTAATGTACACAGTACTCCTAGTGGTATGTGTTAATGTACACAGTACTCCTAGTGGTATGTGTTAATGTACACAGTACTCCTAGTAGCATGTGTTAATGTACACAGTACTCCTAGTAGCATGTGTTAACGTACACAGTACTCCTAGTAGCATGTGTTAATGTACACAGTACTCCTAGTAGCATGTGTTAATGTACACAGTACTCCTAGTAGCATGTGTTAATGTACACAGTACTCCTAGTAGCATGTGTTAATGTACACAGTACACTCCTAGACTAGTAGTATGTGTTAATGTACACAGTACTCCTAGTAGCATGTGTTAATGTACACAGTACACTCCTAGACTAGTAGTATGTGTTAATGTACACAGTACTCCTAGTAGCATGTGTTAATGTACACAGTACTCCTAGTAGCATGTGTTAATGTACACAGTACACTCCTAGACTAGTAGTATGTGTTAATGTACACAGTACTCCTAGTAGCATGTGTTAATGTACACAGTACACTCCTAGACTAGTAGTATGTGTTAATGTACACAGTACTCCTAGTAGCATGTGTTAATGTACACAGTACTCCTAGTAGCATGTGTTAATGTACACAGTACTCCTAGTGGTATGTGTTAATGTACACAGTACTCCTAGTGGTATGTGTTAATGTACACAGTACTCCTAGTAGCATGTGTTAATGTACACGGTACTCCTAGTAGCATGTGTTAACGTACACAATACTCCTAGTAGCATGTGTTAATGTACACAGTACTCCTAGTAGCATGTGTTAATGTACACAGTACTCCTAGTAGCATGTGTTAATGTACACAGTACTCCTAGTAGCATGTGTTAATGTACACAGTACTCCTAGTAGCATGTGTTAATGTACACAGTACTCCTAGTAGCATGTGTTAATGTACACAGTACTCCTAGTAGCATGTGTTAATGTACACAGTACTCCTAGTGGTATGTGTTAATGTACACAGTACTCCTAGTAGCATGTGTTAACGTACACAGTACTCCTAGTAGCATGTGTTAACGTACACAGTACTCCTAGTAGCATGTGTTAATGTACACAGTACTCCTAGTAGCATGTGTTAATGTACACAGTACTCCTAGTGGTATGTGTTAATGTACACAGTACTCCTAGTGGTATGTGTTAATGTACACAGTACTCCTAGTATTATAGTCCTCTCAATATTACGAGTTAACATACACCAACTGTCACTTAGCAAATTAGACGAAAGCTAAAGTTGCAAATTAGCTGATTAAACTCACTCATGTACATTTCCCAACAGGTGCTAGGTCAATGTAGCGTCAGACAGCTAAACAAACCCACCGCGACGGACGTGTTTAATAATTTAATCGTTTTATCTTCTTGAAACACAGACAACAATCAATAGTGAAATAATTTAAAAAAAATACACGCAAAAGAACCTGATTTTATAGCCATCTGATCAAACGTAATCGACATGTCACAATTCGCCCATTATTGCTCGCTAAGAGCTAAAACCCCCCAAAACAAAACATACCACGCTAGCGAATGAATTGATAATTAATATGAAAGAAACATTTGTATAGATAACCACGATCAGCCAGGTTATGATACCTGCTTGAAACCTACCTCAAACTTGGAGATAGCTACTGTAACCGAAACTAAAAGGTATAAACAGTTCCTTACCGTCGTTCTGGTCAAAAGGCCCCACATCCTGGATCCAAGACGCCCATAAAATGGTCAATTCTGCAGTTAGTAAAGAAACTAGGTTAAAGGTCTTCCCACCACTGAGCTACCATATGCACAACCCCAGTATCCTCACGCCAGGCGCTCTCATCTTACGACGGGACGGGATGCTTCAAATGGACGTTATTGGCGGAAGTGAGGGCGGGATTTTCCGTTACATGGGATCAGCGGCTACAGACTTGGAGACGGAGGGACTTCCGAGACGGGGATAACCGTTTCCGTTACATTTTTCGGATATTGCTTTGTTCACATGTTTTTGTCAAAACTCCACATTGTTATTTTTGTCGTTTTCAGATTCTCCTCGCTCCGGGGACTGTCCACTGGCGTACACAGCTCACTGGGGAAGTACGAGACCGGACATTGCGTTGCGGTAGAGCGGGATAACGCTACAACTTGGGGTCCTCTCAGCCCAACATCCATGGGACAACCCCCCCCCCCCCCGAGACCGTGACCCCAGGAAACACAACGGGGCAATTGCTCTGTCGCTAGCTTAGCCACTTTTTAGAGTTTAACACGGTTTTAAACTCGTCGGTGACGCAATAAGTCACGTGACGTCTTAAGCTCCATTGCTGTGTCATATGTACCTGTGGTTTAACCTGCAGCTGCGTTTTACCTTGATCTCAACTGCTGTGTCTTCAGAGAAATTCACATCAGACACTAGAGGGCGTATTTTGTAGCCTCGCGAGACTGATCTCGCGAGCTCCATGATATTCCACTCACAGTTCAGTCTGGTATTGCACACGACGGAGAAAATTTGGAGCCGATCAGAAAATGATCGTCCAATCAGCGTTGGTTTTGAGGCGGGTTCAAGTGTGACGCAATGAGGAGCGACTCTTCAGTCTAAACAACATGGCGGCTTCCGCGGATGTGACCGAGATGCGCGCAGCTATCGAGCAAGTTGTAGCACAATTAGAGTTTATTCGTTCTCTAAAAGATGAGCAAAAAGCGGCACTGGAGGCTTTTCTCGGAGGAAAAGATGCTTTTGCCCTTCTCCCGACTTGTTTACTTGATGAGCTTGCCTCGACGCTCTGTTATCATGTCATACGCTTCGTTGATCTGATTGGTTGATTTGGCCCGTCAATCACCAACATAGGCAGATGGTTTATCCAATCAGCAACCAGTATTTCGCCCCCTCCCAAAGGCTCTCCAACGGAACGATTCCAGATGGAAAATTCTGAGCCAACGCGAATCATTCCATCTGGCGGAGTCAGGTTACGTATTTTGTGCGTGTTAGTCTAATCTCGAAACTGACATGGTTTTAGAGGAGACTAAACCAGTTTGCAGGATGAAACAAGGCTCCATTATAACCGACAGGTCCGACACACAGAATTAGTTTTATTAATTATTAGTATTAGTATTAATAATAATGTATGATACATTTACACTTATTATGCCAGATAGGCCTTCAGTACAATAAAGGCTACAATATAGGAGTTGCTTAAATAAGTGCCCAACTAAAACGCGACAAAGAACAGATTATTTGTATGTAAACAAATCTACTATTAAATGTGTTTGAGAGATCATCCCAAAGGGTGACCATTTATGAGTTGTTGAAAAGGAGGACACCTCAGCCCGGGGGGGGGGGGGGGGGGGCGCGCGCCTCGAACCTCCGGCCGACGGGGGGGGGTGCGCGCAATAGTAACACACCGCGGACCTACGACCGGCGGGGGGACCTGTGACCGGCCTGTGACGAATGGCCACCCTATCCCAAACAGACTTTCTTCGGAGCGTGGTGGTGGTGTCTTTCCTAGCATCTTCCACCGTGTCCACAACACCTCGAATGCTGTACAATAAATATAACTTCTGCTCCTCGTTATAGTTCTCTATCCGAGACATGTTCATCCTAACTACCCTCTCCTTCTCCGAGAATTTATAGGCGTGGAATTACCCTAATTACTCGCATATTAATTCGTCTTCAATTAATTAATTAATCACGTTTGCATGCACACCAAGAGAAAACAATGACAAGTAATTGATTGATTGACGTAGGTGAGGGCAGATTCAGATTCCAGACTCAGATTTCCACAAAAAGTAGCCTAGACTATTTCATAATATATTTCAACATTATTTGCGTTTTATTATATTAAAGTTCACTTTACATTCCCATTAAGTTTTTGTTGGTAATTATAGCACAAAATGCATCCAACATTAAGTTAAGACTGCATCTGCTACTAGAAATCAGAGTACTTCCGGTTTCCAAGCAGTTTAACCCGAGTTTAACTAGGAATCAGCTGATCCTGTGTCGGTCATTACACAGCAATCACGTTCAACTTCATGCGCAGCTGCGTGTTAAACTCCAAAACCTCCGTTTTAAAGAGTACGGTTTTAAAGCGCAGCACAGCTAGCGCAATGCTAACTGACAAAGCAATTGGCACAACAGCTTTGGGGGATCGTTTATTCATCGGTTATATTCATCGCTATGACAGTGTCCACAAAAATGTACACAACAATCATTCATAATATTGGGCCAATTGCTCTGTCAGTTAGCATTGCCGTTAGCTGTGCTGCGCTTTAAAACCGTACTCCTTAAAACGGAGGTTTTGGAGTTTAACACGCAGCTGCGCACGAAGTTAAACCTGATTGCTGTGTAATGACCTACACAGGATCAGCTGATTCCTAGTTAAACTCGGGTTAAACCGGAAGTACTCTGATTTCTAGTTACACCCCAGCAGATGCAGTCTTAACTTAAAGGGGAACTTGGCAACTCTAGCCATTTCTTCGCTGGTTTTCACTTTTGTGGTCGCATGTTTTCTCAACGAGCTCCCCCTACAGGTCTGGGACGTATATTACACAACACTGTCGTAAAAAAACTCACTTGCGGCACCCTCCTCCCCCTTTCTACCGCTGCTCATGTGCATTTGTTGCCGGACTTTTTCGTGTGGCGCGATGTCTACCGAGGTGGGTAATACATTATACACTATCATAGAACATTGACATGTATAGCTGGCGTGATTAACCGTTATTGAGGGGGGCGTGTGTGTTTATGTTGAATTGCCGTAAAGCAGTTCGTGTTTCTCGCTCGTTCTCGCTTCTCGCGATACTTCCCATTTCCAATTTACCGGGACGGTAGTCCCAAAGTTGCAAGGCTGGTTTTCCACCTGGGGGCGCTGGGGGGAGCGGGGATAGTCACCATTAACACCGGAACAGACCATTTAACCATCCAAATGATTTCCAGACGGGTTTATTGAGTTGAAAAAGTTGCCAAGTGCCCCTTTAATGTTGGATGCATTTTGTGCTATAATTACCAACAAAAACTTAATGGGAATGTAAAGTGAACTTTAATATAATAAAACGCAAATAATGTTGAAATATATTATGAAATCGTCTAGGCTACTTTTTGTGGAAATCTGAGTCTGGAATCTGAATCCTCACCTACGTCAATCAATCAATCAATTACTTGTCATTGGTTTCTCTTGGTGTGCATGCAAACGTGATTAATTAATTAATTGAAGACAAATTAATATGCGAGTAATTAGGGTAATTCCACGCCTATAAATTCTCGGAGAAGGAGAGGGTAGTTAGGATGAACATGTCTCGGATAGAGAACTATAACGAGGAGCGGAAGTTATATTTATTGTAGGCTACTGCATTCGAGGTGTTGTGGACACGGTGGAAGATGCTAGGAAAGACACCACCACCACGCTCCGAAGAAAGTCTGTTTGGGATTATCTCTCAAACACATTTAACAGTAGATTTTCCAGCAGAAGACCGAGCAGCCCGGCACGTTAATGAATTTATGGAAGCGCTTGAAAGTTGAAGCGCGTAATGCTATTGCTGAGCGGACGCACGACCGAGACCTGAGCCCCGTGAGCTGTGAAATATCACTGCTCATTCCAAATCGACTATGTCCAATAGAGGGTTGTTATTGTACTGAAGGCCTATCTGGCGTAATAAGTGTAAATGTATCATACATTATTATTAATACTACTAATAATAATAATAATTCGTAAAACTAATTCTGTGTGTGTCGGTTATAATGGAGCCTTGTTTCATCCTGCAAACTGGTTTAGTCTCCTGTCCGTTTCGAGACTAGACTAACACGCACAAAATACGCCCTCTAGTATCTGATGTGAATTTCTCTGAAGACACAGCAGTTGAGATCAAGGTAAAACCAGAGAATGTCTAATAAGGAGAGAAGTTCCACTCTCGGTTTACTTCCTGGTTCTGAACTGTTGCAGTTCCCCTCTGGTTCCATGTGAGGGCGCTCACAGGACGAGTGCAGAATGAATGGCGGTCTATGGAGCTATACCCCTCAAACTCCACTTTTCTCAGGATATAATTTTTTGTCTAGTAATTTGAATGTTGCTTTCGAAAGGGGATGCAAAGAAATTACACATTGCTGGGTGTTAGATTTTTTAGAGTCACTTATTTGCTTTAAAAAAGTCTTTTAAAATGTCAATGACGTCATACACATCTTACGACCAGAGATACTGCTTTACGGCAAGCCTCTCCCTTTCCCTCAAGGCATCGATAACACAGCAGTACATACATAACGATACGCAGATAAAAGTGCCAGCAACCAAAAAAAGTTGCTGTGTTAAAAAAAAAAGAACTTGGGCGAAAAGGTCCACCTTAACATTCTGGTCCACCTTAACATTCTGGTCCCGCTTCGGATGCCAAGATGCCATCAAGCAGATCTCTGGTCGTAATCAGTCCTTCACTGACCAATCAGCGTTCATTAGCAGAATGCTAGCGTGTTATGGGCAACAACAACTCGTCCTGTAAGAAATCGAAAGGACATAAGTACTCGTGCATTCAACTTTCGATCTATAACCCATGTTGAACTTGTAAAAACTACAATCAAATCTGAGATTTCTCAATGAGAATCAGGTGAAAGAGACATTTAGCCGTCTAGCATCTGCTCCCATTCATTCTGCACTCATGGGCGATCGCCCCCAGTGGAGCTCTGGTGGAACTGCAACCAAAATTCGGTACAATGGGACTTAAAGAAGCACTATGCAACTTGTTTATCAAAAATAACCTTAACCATGCAGGTTGAGAGTCGTTCTGATCGTTCTACAACACTTTCTGGGTTGTTTGGTGGGTGTTTCATCTCCCCCTGTTGGGTCCCCGCGGAAAAACAGAACATGCAACTTCATGTGGCCGTCCCGGCCACTTACGGATGTGACGCAGCGGAAGTATCCAATCGCGCCTCGAAAATGTAGTCAGATTGTAGTTTCACTGCTTTACGGTAGACCTGGGCGGGGGTGCCAAACATGGGTCCGGCTGAATATAAAGAGTCAGTTGCAAGGCAATTCTGGATCAATCGACAAATCCACTATGGATCCATCAAGACCCAAGAGGGGAAGGTCGGAGGAATCGAAGAATAAGAGAAAGGATTATGATAAACAAAGAAACCAGACACGAGTGAACATAGGGCGAGCTTATGCGGAATGGCGTCAACTGAGAGACTCGGAAGAATGCAAAACGGACGCCGACTTGGCTGTCTTGCTGCTGAAATTGTAAGTAGCCTACCCTTGGGTGAACTTCGTTTTTGTAATGTGGTTTGAGAGTCTGTTGAACAATGTGTTTTGCTCGACCGTTTTATTGTGAGCCCTGTATGTGTTTAGCTTGGTTGCTTCATGGCTAGCTTGCTAGCTAGTGAGGGTTTATCCTAGCAGTGACTTGCTACCACACATGTTTGTTTGCGGTCCGAATCCAGGTTCTCGTTGTGTATTACTATTTATTTATCGAAGTGGGGGGTGGGGGGCGTTGTCAATGAGTTTTTACGACAGTGTTGTAGGCCTATTCCGAAGCTGCAGGGGGAGCTCTATAGTGAGAAAAGCGAGCCCAATTCCGGCGAAAACCCAGAAACAGCGGAGGAATAACCGAGTTGCATAGCGCACCTTTAATAGGGAGTGGACAGGCTCTCCGTAGACGGGCTCTGGTAAAACGCAGCTGCAGGTTAAACCACAGGTAGCCTACATATGACACAGCAATGGAGCTTAAGACGTCACGTGACTTATTGCGTCACCGATGAGTTTAAAACCGTGTTAAACTCTAAAAAGTGGCTAAGCTAGCGACAGAGCAATTGCCCCATTCTGTCTGTGCATGTTATGTATGTATATGTAGCATATGTATATGTATATGTATATGTATGGTATATGTATATGTATTATTGTTAGCGTATTATCTATTTGTTACTATTGACGGGACAACAGCGCCCCCATCGGTTTGGTCCGGGTTGGTACACTGACAGAAAGGGTGAAAGTTGAAAGGTGACGTCATTGTTCATACGCATACGCCCCTCATAAACATGGCGGATGCTGAGATCCAGTCAGGTATGGTAACGGATCACAAGTTGAATTGATACTTGTTTTTTCTAGAAATGATGCAGGTGATTTCATAGCGCTTAATATGTAGCTAAATAAAATGGCACCGTCCCTGTTAGCTGCAGCACCGGACGGATATGTTAACCCAACTGTATGTAACAGACCCATGAGATGGTGATAGTGGTGTCATTTAAAATGTGAGCAAATCATGGAATTTCTGAAATTGGCACTTCTGCCCCATCAGCTAGCGAGCTGTCACACAGCAGCGGTGCATCGGGGTTATCTGGTAGGGTCATCATATACATGCTAGCACCAAGAAGTTAGCGGGGATGATGATGTTTTGGTTGTCAACTCGTACCTGGAGATGAGCTGAGGGAAACATCTGTATTATTGTCCATGTAATGAATATAATGCAGTGTTGTTGAGACGATGCCACGAACTGTTCCCACTCCCGTTTCCCTGAACCACGACTATGGGTTGTTTTAATGATGTACATTTATTTTAATATTGTCAACTACAAACCCAACTCTGCAGTTTGCCCAGATGGGCTCTCTAGTTCACTGTTTGCGAGTGTGTTTTAGTGCAGATATCTGAATGATCAGTGACTTGTGGTGCTATGGCCTTAGCTGTAGTGATCTTGCATGTATGGGCAGTACTGTTGGTTCCCCATAGTTACCTGGTCAAATCATGTCCTCTGTGTCTCACGTTTCAGCAGCAATGTCTGCACCTGTTGCAACACCTTCAGCAGTATAACTGTCTTTTGCGTAAATCCAATCATTTTTCATGATTTGTGTGTAAACAAATTACCCCCAACACCAGTTTTCATATAATATGCATGAAAGTGTTGTATTTGCACTGCCCACAATCGTCTGTATTTGATCTAATTTATTGTTGTGTGAAGTTCCTGCAAAATCGAGGCTTCTTCTCAGTGAAACTTCCCTGAATATATAAAGGTTTATTCCTGCTTGCTTTGCCTATCATGCCTAAACCTAATTAACTGACATAAACTAAACTAAATGTAATGTAACCAATATCGTTCTTCAGGATCCTCCACTGAGGATGATGCTGCGAACATCCCAGCCGCTTTCAGCTTCATGGTGCCCAAGAAAGAGATCAGCATGGTGCCTGACATGGGGAAGTGGAAACGATCTCAAGTAGGGCTGAACAATGAATCAAAATATTATCGAAATCACAATATGGCCAAGTGCCACATCCAAATTGCAGGAGCTGCAATTTTTGGATACGGGTAAAATGTGTAAATGTTAAATTATAACACCATTATAAATAAAGTACTTTAATGCTCCAGATGTTTTTCCAGATGTAAGAAAAGAGTTTGTTTGGTACAGACCCCAACAAATGTCTTAATAGTATTTTCAGTGAAAATGAAAATTGTTTTTTTTGTTACCATATCGTTCAGCCCTAATCTCAAGTAGGTTCTTGCTGAAAACCATAATATCTAGATTTTTAATCGTTATTTATTCAGGTTTTTATTTTAGGTTTTTCTGGCTGGCCAAAGCTGTATAGCAACATAACAAGTCTGTTATGTTGTAAACTGTATTACCTGAACTATATTGAACAAACCCAACCCATATTCAACATGATGTTCAAAAATCTAACCTGTAAATTATTGTTTTTATTTTTTCTTTATTTTGAAAATATCTATTATCTATTGTAATTATTTTGTCCTATTAATGTTTGCTCACTATTTGACCACTCTTAATGTTTGTATCTCTATAAAGGCATATGCTGACTACATGGGATTCATTTTGACACTGAATGAAGGTGTGAAAGGAAAGAAGCTCACCTGTGAATACACAGTTTCAGAGGTACGGCTTTAACTTTGACTAGGGCTTAAAAAATAAGGAAATGTAATTTTTTGGACGCCTTCTGTCTAGAATGGATTTCCTTAGCCACACTATCGTCAAGAAAAGACTGCTGTACAAAAAACATTATTTAGATAAAGATTATGGTTTAGTATTTCATCTAATTTGATTTGACCATTTAATCATGTGATTGTTGGTAACAGTCTGTATTTTTTAACTATCTTTTTACTATGATGCATACATAGCATTGTTGAAATGAAGAGTTTTTTTTTTATCACAGCAGTTTGACTCTCTCTGTTGTACATATACGTATTCAAGACAGTGGTGAAGTTGTTGGATCTTTTGGCGACCCTGGACCGGTGGATAGACGAGACCCCTCCGGTTGATCAGCCTTCGCGCTTCGGGAACAAGGCCTACAAAGCCTGGTACAGCAAACTCGATCAGGTGGGCTCACACGCTTCACAGAGCACACACACTACCTTTTAATCTTACGTGTTCATTCGAACGCCTACATGGAGATCCAAATCCTGTGTGTGTGTGTGTGTGTGTGTGTGTGTGTGTGTGTGTGTGTGTGTGTGTGTGTGTGTGTGTGTGTGTGTGTGTGTGTGTGTGTGTGTGTGTGTGTGTGTGTGTGTGTGTGTAGGAAGCAGAGGCCCTGGTCACAAGCGTGCTGCCAGAGCACAGCGCTACAGCGGCTCAGGAGATTGCAGTGTATCTGAAAGAGGCTGTGGGGAACTCGACCAGGATAGACTATGGCACTGGTAACATTGATGCGTATTTTGTATATACAAGACTTTGTATGTTTTAAAGGCAACATGAGGGTTAGGGTTACGGTTAAAGAACCATAACATATCACAGAGGGCTGTATCCGCCTACCAAATATCTTGAAAAACAAAAGAATATTCATATACATCTCAAAGTCGGCAAATAAACTCCAGTCTTGGAAAGACTACAAGGATTGTAGGGGCGTGGTCTGCTGCACTGTCGCCGTAATGTGAGTGTATGTTAATTGGTCCCCCGCTTAGCTACGTAGCCAGGAGGGTACTAAATAGACTCCACCCTTTAAATTGGCTTGAAGGAATGGAAGGAAATCGATAGGCTGAAATCACATGATTTTCTGTTGCTTAACGTACACCTTGATGACCCTTAATGACATAAATAAAAGTACATTACGGATTTCTATTGTCCATCCCTTTAGCAAAAGCTCATGTTGCCTTCAAGTTTTTTTGATGACCTTGCAAGTGCTATTGAATAGATTTGACTAGTGCTTTAACAATAGGAGTCCCAGTGACACACTTGTGCATATTTAGTTTTTCCCCAAACCTGCACTATGCAGCTTTCCGCTGCAGCCATCACTTTTGTTTAAAGTCAGAGGGCGTAACTTAAGTGGTGGAGAGAACCTGACATGAAGTGATGAATGAGTTTATTATTATACATCATTTAAAATCATTTTGAACAAACTTAGGATTCATAAACACGTTTCCAGGGGTGTGGTTTTGGTTCAGTTAATGCCTATTTCTAAATTGATCAAACTATACTGTATTACAATTGTAAAATGATGAGGGCTGGAGGGGCGCCTGGAGGGGCGCCATCTGCTGGAGGGGCGCCGCGAGGCACCCTTGGGCGCCCGTAGGTCCGACGGTCCGACAAACCCGACAATTGACAATCGCGCACTAACCCCCCCCCCCCCCCCCCCCCATATATATATATATATATATATATATATATATATATATATATATATATATATATATATATATATATGTATGTATATACACTCACCGGCCACTTTATTAGGTACACCTCTCCAACTGCTCGTTAACGCAAATTTCTAATCAGCCAATCACATGGCAGCAACTCAATGCATTTAGGCACGTAGACATGGTCAGGACGATCTGCTGCAGTTCAAACCGAGCATCAGAATGGGGAAGAAAGGTGATTTAAGTGACTTTGAACGTGGCATGGTTGTTGGTGCCAGACGGGCTGGTCTGAGTATTTCAGAGACTGCTGATCTACTGGGATTTTCACGCACAACCATCTCTAGGGTTTACAGAGAATGGTCCGAAAAAGAGAAAATATCCAGTGAGCGGCAGTTCTGTGGGCGCAAATGCCTTGTTGATGCTAGAGGTCAGAGGAGAATGGCCAGACTGGTTCGAGCTGATAGAAAGGCAACTGTAACTCAAATAACCACTCGTTACAACAGAGGTATGCAGAAGAGCATCTCTGAACGCACAACACGTCGAACCTTGAGGCGGATGGGCTACAGCAGCAGAAGACCACACCGGGTGCCACTCCTGTCAGCTAAGAACAGGAAACTGAGGCTACAATTCGCACAGGCTCACCAAAATTGGACAATCGAAGATTGGAAAAACGTTGCCTGGTCTGATGAGTCTTGATTTCTGCTGCGACATTCGGATGGTAGGGTCAGAATTTGGCGTCAACAACATGAAAGCATGGATCCATCCTGCCTTGTATCAACGGTTCAGGCTGGTGGTGGTGGTGTAATGGTGTGGGGGATATTTTCCTGGCACACTTTGGGCTTATTAGTACCAATTGAGCATCGTGTCAAAGCCACAGACTACCTGAGTATTGTTGCTGACCATGTCCATCCCTTTATGACCACAGTGTACCCATCTTCTGATGGTTACTTCCAGCAGGATAACGCGCCATGTCATAAAGCGCGAATCATCTCAGACTGGTTTCTTGAACATGACAATGAGTTCACTAGGGTTGGGTATCGAGGATCGAGGATCGATTGGAACCGGGACTAGCTTTCCGATTCTCCCGGAATCGTTGCAGAATTTAACTTTCGGTTCCTAGTTTCGATTCCTAGCCCGCCGACCGGAGCTGCCAAACACTAAAGAAGAAGCGTCCACCGGAAGTGTTTACATTTTACCGCGAGTCCTTTTCTTAACAACAGCAGCTAGTGAATGACTGCACAGTGGTCAGGATCAAACTGATTTATTTCGTGTACTTTTCTTATCAACATTATTTGCTCCGGTCGCTGTAACGTGCCTCTCTCTCATCCACTCCTCCCACTCCGCATACGAGCCTGCGGCTTAAAGGGCCAGTCCCTAATTTTACAACAGCGGAAATCTGTCCGGTTTTCATCTTCTGTTCATTCTGTTTACATATTATTATTATTATTATTATTAATATGTCGATTCGACATATTAATAATAATAATAATAATGGCTATTCTGCTCCAGATTAGCCCATCAGTGGAGGCATGTTAACATGTTTCATGAGTTAAAAATAAAGTTAAAGTGTACCTCTGCGAAATGTATTCATTATTTATAATATTATTATATTCAAGTTCATAGATTTGATATTTGTATTGTAGTTTAAAACAGCCCTCTGAGAAATTCATAGTAAAGTTCATAAAAAGTTCATAGAATTAAAATTGATGAAGGTCAGACTATTTCATTCAGAAAGACCGTTGGATAGCTGGCTCATTTAAAACAAATTTTTACCCTGCCTCTTAAAAGAATCGGAATCGAGAATCGTTGGGAACCGGAATCTAAACAAGGAATCGGAATCGGAATCGGAATCGCTCAAATTCAAACGATACCCAACCCTAGAGTTCACTGTACTCAAATGGCCTCCACAGTCACCAGATCTCAATCCAATAGAGCACCTTTGGGATGTGGTGGAACGGGAGATTCGCATCATGGATGTGCAGCCGACAAATCTGCAGCAACTGTGTGATGCTATCATGTCAATATGGACCAAACTCTCTGAGGAATGTTTCCAGTACCTTGTTGAATCTGTGCCACGAAGGATTAAGGCAGTTCTGAAGGCAAAAGGGGGTCCAACCCGGTACTAGCAAGGTGTACCTAATAAAGTGGCCGGTGAGTGTATGTATATATGTATTAGAGATGGGCATAGATTAAAATATTTAATCTAGATTAATCTAATGGCAATCTTGAAATTAATCTAGGTTAATCTAGATTAAAGTGACTCCTTTGAATGATGTCGAAGGTGTCCGTAATATCTGTTTGCTACCTAAATAATGGCTTATATTGCCTAAATAATGACTAAAAGTGGGTCTGCGCGATTGTTGAGCGGGGGGGGGGGGCGGCGGGGTGCTACGCGGTTGTTGACGGGGTAGGCCCCCCCCCGGCGTCTTCATGGGCCCCCCCCCCCCCGGTGTCTGGGCCCCGGTGCAATGCACCGTCGATAGTTACGCCAGTGTATGTATATACAGGTCCTTCTCAAAAAATTAGCATATTGTGATAAAGTTCATTCTTTTCCATAATGTAATGATAAAAATTAAACTTTCATATATTTTAGATTCATTGCACACCAACTGAAATATTTCAGGTCTTTTATTGTTTTAATACTGATGATTTTGGCATACAGCTCATGAAAACCCAAAATTCCTATCTCAAAAAATTAGCATATCATGAAAAGGTTCTCTAAACGAGCTATTAACCTAATCATCTGAATCAACGAATTAACTCGAAACACTTGCAAAAGATTCCTGAGGCTTTTAAAAACTCCCAGCCTGGTTCATTACTCAAAACCGCAAACATGGGTAAGACCGCCGACCTGACTGCTGTCCAGAAGGCCATCATTGACACCCTCAAGCAAGAGGGTAAGACACAGAAAGAAATTTCTGAACGAATAGGCTGTTCCCAGAGTGCCGTATCAAGGCACCTCAGTGGGAAGTCTGTGGGAAGGAAAAAGTGTGGCAGAAAACGCTGCACGACGAGAAGAGGTGACCGGACCCTGAGGAAGATTGTGGAGAAGGGCCGATTCCAGACCTTGGGGGACCTGCGGAAGCAGTGAACTGAGTCTGGAGTAGAAACATCCAGAGCCACCGTGCACAGGCGTGTGCAGGAAATGGGCTACAGGTGCCGCATTCCCCAGGTCAAGCCACTTTTGAACCAGAAACAGCGGCAGAAGCGCCTGACCTGGGCTACAGAGAAGCAGCACTGGACTGTTGCTCAGTGGTCCAAAGTACTTTTTTCGGATGAAAGCAAATTTTGCATGTCATTCGGAAATCAAGGTGCCAGAGTCTGGAGGAAGACTGGGGAGAAGGAAATGCCAAAATGCCTGAAGTCCAGTGTCAAGTACCCACAGTCAGTGATGGTCTGGGGTGCCATGTCAGCTGCTGGTGTTGGTCCACTGTGTTTTATCAAGGGCAGGGTCAATGCAGCTAGCTATCAGGAGATTTTGGAGCACTTCATGCTTCCATCTGCTGAAAAGCTTTATGGAGATGAAGATTTCATTTTTCAGCACGACCTGGCACCTGCTCACAGCGCCAAAACCACTGGTAAATTATGTATGGTATTACTGTGCTCAACTGGCCTGCCAACTCTCCTGACCTGAACCCCATAGAGAATCTGTGGGATATTGTGAAGAGAAAGTTGAGAGACGCAAGACCCAACACTCTGGATGAGCTTAAGGCCGCTATCGAAGCATCCTGGGCCTCCATAAGACCTCAGCAGTGCCACAGGCTGATTGCCTCCATGCCACGCCGCATTGAAGCAGTCATTTCTGCAAAAGGATTCCTGACCAAGTATTGAGTGCATAACTGAACATAATTATTTGAAGGTTGACTTTTTTTGTATTAAAAACACTTTTCTTTTATTGGTCGGATGAAATATGCTAATTTTTTGAGATAGGGATTTTTGGTTTTTCTTGACTTTTTTGCCAAAATCATCAATATTAAAACAATAAAAGGCTTGAACTACTTCAGTTGTGTGTGTAATGAATCTAAAATATATGAAAGTCTAATGTTTATCAGTACATTACAGAAAATAATGAACTTTATCACAATATGCAAATTTTTTGAGAAGGACCTGTATATATATATATATATATATATATATATATATATATATATATATGTGTGTATATATATATACTGTATATATATATATATATATATATATACACATACACATATACATATGGGTGGGTGTGAGGCTGGGTGTGAGGGGGGCTGCAGCCCCCGCAGCACCCCCCTTCCCGCGCTAGTATATATATATACATATATATATACATACATACATACATACATACATACATGCATACATACATACCAGGGGTCGCGTTAACCGAATATTTTCCGTCATTGACCGTTTTTTTAAAACGGTGACGGAAAAATCTGAGGGCCGTCCGTCATTTTGACAGATTGCATTTCACACCCTGACCACTTGGTGGCGATGAGCATATTAATTGGCTCTTGTAGAAGAAAGAAACAAACCAGAGCCCGTCTACGGAGAGCCTGTCCACTCCCTATTAAGTCCCATTGTACCGAATTTTGGTTGCAGTTCCACCAGAGCTCCACTGGGGGCGATCGCCCATGAGTGCAGAATGAATGGGAGCAGATGGAGCTAGACGGCTAAATGTGTCTCTTTCACCTGATTCTCATTGAAAAAACTCCGATTTGATTGTAGTTCTTACAAGTTCAACATAGGTTATAGATCGAAAGTTGAATGAACGAGTACTTATGTCCTTTCGATTTCTTACAGGACGTGTTGTTATTGCCCATAACACGCTAGCATTCTGCTAATGAACGCTGATTGGTCAGTGAAGGACTGATTACGACCAGAGATCTGCTTGATGGCATCTTGGCATCCGAAGCGGGACCAGAATGTTAAGGTGGACCAGAACGTTATGGTGGACAATTTCGCCCAAGTTCTTTTTTTTTTAACACAGCAACTTCTTTTGGTTGCTGGCACTTTTATCTGCGTATCGTTATGTATGTACTGCTGTGTTATCGATGCCTTGAGGGAAAGGGAGAGGCTTGCCGTAAAGCAGTATCTCTGGTCGTAAGATGAGTATGACGTCATTGACATTTTAAAATACTTTTTTAAAGCAAATAAGTGACTCTAAAAAATCTAACACCCAGCAATGTCTAATTTCTTTGCATCCCCTTTCGAAAGCAACATTCAAATTACTAGACAAAAAATGATATCCTGAGAAAAGTGGAGTTTGAGGGGTATAGCTCCATAGACCGCCATTCATTCTGCACTCGTCCTGTGAGCGCCCTCACATGGAACCAGAGGGGAACTGCAACAGTTCAGAACCAGGAAGTAAACCGAGAGTGGAACTTCTCTCCTTATTAGACATTCTCTGAACAAACCCACTTGAAACATTCGATTACGCGCAAGCCATAGACATATATACATAGACGCCTCATGACGTGCTGGAACGTAACCCAGCGTCGCCGCCATATTGGTTGGGTCTCCTCACTCTAGTCTAGCATAGGAGTCAACGGGAGAGCAAGCTATGCCAGTATTTTGTGCAGCTTACGGCGCAGTATTGACACCAGATCGCGTGGGATTACCTTTCACAAGTAAGATTGAACAATAATTCTTCTTTTTATAAATTTTTTTTATTAATTCGTCCTGTATCATAACTAAATCTCTGCCGTTTGTAACAAACCAAACCGCGTGAAAATCCGGTAAAAATTTGGGGAGTTATGCTTATTATTGTAGTTGGGGATACACCTTCCTCAGTAGAAATAAATGCACTGGGGGCGCACTGGGGACCCATCCAAGATGGCGGCCGCGCTGATACGTCAGCTCCAACAGGCAGCGTCAGTCTATGAGGCGTCTACGTATATTATGTCTATGGCGCAAGCGGGCACGCGAGGAGCCCTTAAATTGGCAGTTGACGATGTTTACAGTAAAACATCGTGATGGACGATGATATTCGCTTGGGGGCGTGTTTTGACTAGTGGATCAAGTAGCTCCCGCCTGCATTGTGGTGATGAATCACCGTGAAGCCCCACTATACGCGAATCGCCTGGCGGCCGATATTCTTACATATTCTTCTGCTTGATGTGTGTATCCACGGTGTGGATTATTTGTTCAGCTTGTTTGGACTGAATATTAATTAAAAATGAATTAAAATTAAATGCTATTGAACATGTCATTATTATCATTTAAAAAATTAAAGTGACCGGTAAAAATAGATTATGACGGGATTTTTATGACCCTGTCAGTCAAAATGACGGAGAACGAAAAAGTCTAGCGCAACCTCTGATATACACACACACATTAATTCATGAAATGGGTTTGAATCAATTTACTTGCTCTGACATCCTATGGTTATTCTGGCTGTCAGTCATATTTTTTGCTGCAAATTTCTGTCTTTTTTTTTTACCCAAGCTGTACAGCACTTTGGTCAACCCTGGTTGTTTTTGGCTGTCTGCAGGTCACGAGGCTGCCTTCGCTGCCTTCCTGTGTTGTCTCTGCAAGGTGGGGGCACTCAGGTTGGATGACCAGATGGCTATAGTCTTCAAAGTCTTCAACAGGTGATGGCTGATTTCATGTCAAGTCTGTTTCATACTTTGTATAGCCCTTAATCACAGTTACTGGCCCCCGTGGGGACTTCACACTCCCCACAGACTGTTTTAATAGCATTTATGGTAACGTTTGTCTGAATAATGCATACAAACCTGAAGCCAGGCGCGCTGGAACCCGTTTCATGTGAGGGGGGCTGGGGGCTGCGACCGACGGGGGGGGGGGGGGGGGGCTGGGTGCCCGATTGTCGACGGGGGGGGGGGGGGGGCGTGCGCGATTGTCGACGGGGGGGGGTGCGCGATTGTCGACGGGGGGGGGGGGGGGGGGGGCGCGAGGGGGGCTGGGTGCGCGATTTCAACACGTTCCCATCACAACTCGTAATATACCGACGATTTGTCACGCCCCTAGACGTCTGATACTGACGCAAAAGGTACCCTCCCGCATCTGTGTGAAACGATCTGGGTTCTCATAAACCCGTTCGCGTTGGTAAGAGACGAGCAGAGTCTACAGCGTCCGCTCGCAGAGCAGAGACTACAGCGTCCGCAGTCTACTGTGAAACAATTCACTCCAAAAAGGGTTAGGGTTATGGTTATGGTTAGGGTTATGGTTAGGGTTAGGGTTAGCGTAATCTATCACCGTGACCGGGTTATTATTGGAGTGAATGGACGCTGGAGACTCTGCTCTTGAGAGCTACACATTGCCTCAGCCCCCCCTGAGGGGGGGCTGAGGCAATGTGAGGGGGGCTGCAGCCCCCGCAGCACCCCCCTTCCCGCGCTAGTGCCTGAAGCAGTCCTTTTTAAAAATAGAAACGTCAAACTATTAAAGAGAAATACATTTAATCCATTAAGTATACAGCCAGTTATATGCTGGTCACGATTTCTTTTTCCATTATCATACTGGGGTATTAAACATTTTTGAACCCAGCCAATTTTAGATGTTAGTCATTTTCATACACACTATTTGGTTAAATGGGATTTACTTTTTGAATATAGTTTATTGATCATGTGTTTTTTATTGAGCTGTGTGTTTGCTGTGCACCAGATATCTTGAGGTGATGCGGAAGCTGCAGAAGACCTACCGAATGGAGCCGGCTGGAAGCCAGGGGGTGTGGGGCCTGGATGACTTCCAGTTCCTGCCCTTCATATGGGGCAGTGCCCAGTTCATAGGTAGGAGCCAGTGTTGTAGTCCAGCCATGAAGTCTCCAGGTCCAGTCTGAGTCCTCAGTGCGTGAGTCCAAGCCCGTCACCAAAATGTAGTCAGTCGTGTCATCAATTCTCGGGCTTTTGTCAAGAATTCTGCTGCAATTTGCGATGATTTGTGTGTTTTTTGTTGCGGAAATGGATGGAAATTGCCGAAATTCCAGTCCAGTCACAATGAAACAATACTGTATAACTCGAGTAACTGGAAATATAAACGCGACATATTTCTGGCGTTCATAAACAAGGAGGAGAATTTGTAAACGTGACTTTTCGTGTGGGGAAAGTGCGTTCATTGGTCAAATTTGTGGCACTATTGCGGTGAATGAACAAATAGGCCAGCTCATGCTGATTTCATGGCGATTGGTCAATGTAGCGATGGGGAATTCCTGGAGGGAGAATAAGTACGAGTCCGTACTTATTAATTATTCTCCCGTTAATCTATTCTCAAAGTTGGGTTGGGAGCTGGGTCTATACCGGATTTCCACCAAGGAAGGTAAGTGCCGCGGAACGGCTACGCTGCGGAACGGCTGCGTCCTCTGCGGCCATTACTGCCCGCCCCCCTCAACAATCGCGCACCTCTCCCCCTCCGGTCAGCAATCGCGCATATATATATATATATATATATATATATATATATATATATATATATATATATATATATATATTCAGCGTTGATGCATAATAAACATTGGTGGTTCAATCCGTATTGCATTGTAATTGTGTGACCATCAATATCACACAAGGATATTTATGGTCCAATAGTGACACATGGTGGTGGTGGGTGGTCACTGTTCACCCTCTCTGCTTTTCTCTCCTCTCCTAGGTCACCCAACACTGGAACCACGGCACTTCATAGAGGAGAAGGTGGTGAACGAACATTATCCCGACTACATGTTTCTTGAATGCATTAAGTTCATTAATGAGGTGAGACTGGTCTGTTAACCAATTAAATAATTGATTATTGTTCTGCTAATGAATTGAGTGTCTGCTTTCAAAATCAGGTTGCTTCTGTTCGAGAATAAAAATCATGTGAATAATAATGATGCGTTTACTTGCCGCTCTCTATGGCAATTTCATCGTCTTAAGTGGTTAACCGACAAAATAAAAACAAACATTAGTTGCAGAGCTTAGAAGTGTAAAAGATGTAGCTTCTTAACTGGCAGACAATTCCAAGAAAACAGGATATTGAAATTTGGAAGGGAACCGCACACACTTTTTTTTTTAAGCATAAATATTATGATTATTATTTATCTTGATTAAAAATGTGCTCATGATTTATTTTTATATTGTGGAAGAGGTAGAGGAGGTTATTGTTTATCGTCTCTTCCTGTCTGTCTTCCTGTGTTTGCAGACGGGTCTCGTTGGCCTCACTAGCGAGTATTGTCGAGTCGGCGTTCGCTTTGGTTGGTCCATCGCTCTGTTTACCTCTTTGGTCACTTGGGTGGCTTCCTAAAGTTTGTCGAAGTGCTCGTGTCAAAGGCCTTGTTCACACAAGCGTTTTGAATCTCTCTTCAAATCGTGAATTGAAGACGGTTTTGAAGAGGGCGATGCAAAGAGATGTTTTCTCCATCTAAACAGGTGTGAACGATTGTATGAGAGATGTAGACAACCGTTGTCAAACCCACCTCCACAGGTAGTGCACGCTACATTCAATCTAGATTGACTTGCGATAGGTTGTCGTCGAGACAGAATCTCTCAGGGAAGCGCTGTCAAGTCACACGCTTGGCTCATACGTCACCGGTTGTCAGCCAGCAAGGGGGCGTCATATGCAAATGTATCTGAAGCATCACCAAGCTGTGCCTACTTTTGTGACGATTCTACGAGTCCTAGACCTTGCATGTCTTTTATTAAACATGATTCGCATTCGGCATTATCCAAAGCAATACGGTCGCTGTCTCTTCTCATTCTTTGAGATTGTGAGAACCATGGATGTGGTACAAACCTGAGATCTCTATGTGCGTGCGCATATCAAGAGGGGCTCTTGTAAAACGCTTTCGTGTAAACAGATTTGTTTTGTAATCGAGATACAATCGAAATTCCCCCCCAAAAATGTTCTCCCATGTAAACGGGGCCAAAGTCACTTTATTGCCATGAACATGGCCTGCCTGTCAAGGGGCAGTAGAGTTAGGGATGGGTGTACACTAGCAGAGCGCTCTCGTTTCTCCTCTGCTCTCACATTGGTTAGTCCCTTTTCTTTGTTCATACAAGGTCAGCTTTTGTTAAGACCTAGTCGTAAAGTTTTTCTCTCGGGTGAGTGACACTGAGTGTAGCTTGTGTCATTCATAAAAATGTTCACATGACATGTCATGTTACAGCTAGATTACGTAGGCATTGGTAAAGCTTACTAGAAAAGGGGTATACAGAGTGTGTGTGTGTGTGTGTGTGTGTGTGTGTGTGTGTGTGTGTGTGTGTGTGTGTGTGTGTGTGTGTGTGTGTGTTTGTGCGCGCGCGTGTGCGTGTTTGTGGTGGTCAGTGTGTGTGTGTGTGTGTGTGTTCCCGAACTCCCGCATGAGTCATTTCCTTCTCCACATGTTTCTGTGAATCAGTCCCCCCCCCCCCCACTACCCCCACCCTTTCCCTCCCCCTAAGGGGAATTTTTTTGGTTGACCCCTCCCCCACAAGGCCCCTCCCCCAACCCCTTCCCCAGACACACACACACACACAGGGATGTGTTCTGCTGGCGGTGTAGTGCTGAGCAGCTGGACTCTTGTCCTGCTCCCATAATTCCACTTGGATGAAGCGTGCTGGGAAACAAATGTTCCCTCTTACATTAAAATAGTTAGTCATCGTGCAGGTTTGTTAGACTATCATAACCTTAATAAAATACTCGGCATATGTGATGGAAACCGGCTTGACTCTCCCGAAAAGCGAGCTGTAGTCTGCAGTGTGTCGCTGCAATTTGATACCCTGCGCCGCAGAAACCCCATGCGTTGCTTGTGTAGGAAGCATGGAGGATGCAAAAGTAGTATTAGTCGTATTTATTAACTAACAGGAAGAATATTTAAATGTATTGGGCTTGATTGTTTCCCTGTCTCACTTGAGAAAATATATTTTTTTTTACAGATTGTGGACTGTTGTGGATACAATAGGAGTGTATTGTAATTGACTCTTTAGGTGCTTGGGCACATTTAACAGTTGGCTGAATTGGTGCTTGATTTATGTTCTTCCTTGAGTCCTGGCGACGGCATTTAAAGTTTAAAAGTACACACACAACATGCTCATTATGTCTCGCCAAGCATGGAAATGTTTGCCGGGAACTATTTTTTAGAAATGTATGTTTTAGGGCTGAACAATCAATCAAAATATTATCGAAATCGCAATATGGCCAAGTGCAATATCCAAATCGCAGGAGCTGCAATTTTTTGATGAGGTTAAAATGTGTAAATATAACAACCAACAAATGTCACATTGTGATTTTATTTGTTTTTCAGTGAAAAATGTGTCACTGAAATGGAAATGTGTTCCCACTAATAGTGGGATCATATCACAATCGCAATATCTGTCAAAATATTCGCAATATGATTTCTTTTTTTTAACCATATCGTTCAGCCCTTGTGTGTGTTTTATTGATATTGTTTGTGTTACGCTTGCTTCCTTTCCTCTTGCTGTGGTGCAGATGAAAACGGGGCCGTTCGCAGAGCACTCCAATCAACTGTGGAACATCAGCGCTGTCCCTAATTGGGCCAAAGTCAACCAGGGCCTGATCAGAATGTATAAAGCCGAGGTATGCCGCCACGCATCACACGCCCTTACGTCATGTGTTTTCACCCATTACAGATCCATTATAATGACCGCGGTGAGAGGATCCGATCGCACAATAACACATCTAGGACTTGAGTCACTTGCTGCTTGTCATGTGACATAGGCAGGAGCTGCACCTGAGCCTCTTTATTGTATTGTTTTTTCCCTCCCTCCGTCTGTTAAGGTTGCATGGGGAATTGCAGTCATTTTATCAATGCTTATTCTAAACTTTTTTTTCCCATTACATTGTATAAAGAAATGATCACTTGCTATCCGTATGTTCTATTTAATGTAAAGATTACAAAAGTAGTCCTCAATTCTGGATTAAATAACAAAAACCTTGACTCGGACATGACGTAAAATATATTATTAAGTTTTGCATTCATTAATGCATTGATAATAATATTTTTTTGTAATCGTTTTATCTTTTTTTTTATGAAGATGAAGCTTTTCCAATGTAATGCAACACAAAATAAAGAAAAGGGCTTTGTCAGTCTTTGGTGACCCCTAGTGGGGAACCCTGTCCTAAAGAATATACACATTGCATTATATGCATTATATATTTAGAGTAAGAGTAATCATTTAGATGAAGATAAATTATGAGAAATGTAAAGTCCACATTAAAACCATCTACTTGTGTTTATTAGTTCAATGCCTATATGAATGTCTAATCTATAGATGGCCAGTGGCCTGTTTTCCTTTAAGGTTTCCAACAAAAAAATGTAAATGTAAATATAAAGATAATCAATAATGTATTTAGAATTCTAATGGATTTTACAGTAATGTATACAGACTTTATAGTCTACCCTGCCCGGAAACAAGAAACAATTCCAGTAGTCATGTGAGAGACAAGAGTCCTACTAATGTACATTTATACACTTTCATATAGTCTTTCAAATTATTAAATACAGTGTGTATGTATGTATATATATATATATATATATATATATTAGTGTAAGAAGGATTTCTTTCAGAAGTAGGGAAAGTACGCAGTCAACGTAGTAAAGAGAGGAGAGGCCATGTGTGCGTGTGTGTTAGCCCTGCCTCGCCCCACCCCCTTCTCCCCGCCCCCATGCCCACTTCCTGTGGGTTTTTTTTCCGTTTTTTTTTTCGAGCAGCCTGTGAGTCTTCCCAGAGGGCTGTGGGGCCAAGCAGTCTACATCCACCCCCACCCCCACCCTTTCCTCCGCTCCGTTTTCCTCCACATCCTCCCTCCCTCCCTCTCCCCTCCTTCCTCCTCCCCACCTACAGCAGCCATCAGCAGACTTGCATTCCTCTCTCCCTCTCTTGGCCCCACACTGGGTCCAGGCTGTAGCACGCTCTTCCAGCCAATGGATGTTTGCTCCTAGCTCTTTCCCATAGCTGCTCTTTGTCTCCACTTCTCTGTATGAACGAGACTTTCTCCATGTCTTTAAAAACAAAAAGTTTTTAAATTTAAAAAACATACTCATTACATACTCGTTTTCTGGATATAAAAAAATGGCAATGGCCATAGTATGTCATGGCCGAATGCGTCCACTACACATTCGCCGAAATAACGATGATGTTTGAAATGACGCGTCTTAAAGTTGGCTGATACGGCATCTCCGGATTGTATCTTATGTGGTTGTCTTCTCTCAAATGATGTTCCACAAATCAAAATGAGTTTCATGTTGGTTGTTAGCTTGCTAAGTTTTAATAGCTGATTGAAAAGAGTGATACTTTAAGACTGTGACATTGGACCACATTTCCCTGTGTGAGTTCACCCATAATCAAAAATTATTCGGATAACTCGTGTGTGTGTGTGTGTGTGTGTGTGTGGCGTGTATGTGTCTTCAGTTTGTATGGCCTGAGCCATTTATTTATGCATTTTCTAAATTGAAGATCCAAATGTCTAATGTCTTATTCTATAGATGCTACCAAACAATACATGAACAAATAACCAAGTGGGTGAAGACCAACTCAAAATGTATGCCACTTCTAAAATACAGGAGGAAATTGGTTCAATTTGAATTGCCACAAAACACCCCAAATTGTAAGAGAAAAACTGTTAATGGTATTTTTACCAGTACATTCAGTTGAATATTAGACCTGAACCTGGATGGAGCAGAACGGGTGTAGTCCACCACATAAAGAAGTGGCAATGGCCCCTTGGCCCCAGAACTTTCTAATTGATTTGCTTTAACACTGAGGGGCCCAGGGCCAAAATGGTGACCAGAATATTGGCCCCCAAAATGTTGCTTCTACTCAAGAGGTCGTAGTTTTTGGAGACCGAAAACCACTGGGGTAGTGTGTCCAATCGCTGGACGTCACTCATTTAATAATCTCTGAACCAAAGTGTTTTTTTACATAAAAAGAGTGGGGGGAGACTGCTACAAAAATGCACCAGAAACTACAGTGTTGTGGGTAATTCAGGCCGGTGAGATCCTATCACAACAGTCCTGAAAGGCAAGAAGTGTATTTTCTCACGGCATCTTGCGGATTGGTGCATGAATCTTGCGTATTCATATTTTAACAAGTTTATCTCTGATGTAGTAAGTCTTTACCGAGTACAGACACTTTGTTTAACAACATTTGTGTACGTTTGAGTGGTGCTTCTAGAATCCCACCCCAGCCACACGATTGGTCAAGAGATTGAGGAAAGGATGTGACACGCCCCGTTCAACACAGTTCAGTGCCCTTGTATAGTCTAAGCCTTATTCACTATCCTTGTTATCATGATGGAGTTAGTGACAGGTGGAGTGAACAATACAGCCCATGACCTTATAATTATCATTATCTTATTTTTGTATTCTGTCTAATGATTGGCTCAATTGTTCCTGTGTTTATTCAATTGACCTCCGTTTCTCCCTCTCCCTCTCTCCTTTTTTATGTCATGGTGGCGCTAGTGCTTGGAGAAGTTTCCAGTGATCCAGCACTTCAAGTTTGGTAGTCTTTTGTCCATCCAACCAGTGACCAGAACTTGATGGATGCTGAGGTGGACGGTGGACATTACAGCAAGACCAAAACCAAGACCATCACTTTCAAGAGGACTGTTCTCTGCCCCCACCCCCTACCCCCCATTCATTCTGCATCCAATGCGATTTTTCCAACCGACAAATTGCACAACACGCTGCACACTCACCGCTGTGAGCCGTTAGTCCTCCATGATGCAATACTGAGCTGGAGCCTTTATTCTTGTGTGTATTTATGTACACACATGCATAGACATAGTTGCTGAGAATCAAGATTGTTGCGCGTGATTTTTATGAAACCGTAAAAAAAGCATAAGATGCGATCTATAGACAGCGGGATCGCGTCCTGTTAAAGTGAGAATAAGGTGTTTTAAAATGTGACTTAATGTGACATTATTTAAGCTTCTCTGTGGTTTTTTATGTTCTTTTTTGTGTTCCCGATCCCGTTGTTTTCTAGTTATCTAAATTACATTGATATTTGCGAGGACGTGGTTCTTGGTGCGAAGGAATGTCATTAAAAAGAATTGTTTTGAGTGGAAAAGTACATTAATTTATAAATCAACAACTTACACAAAATGATCTTAAGTGAACTAAAAAACATGTAAAGGCATCCATTCATTCAACACATTTGCAATGTAAATGCTAGCAGAGAAGAGATACAGAAAAAGGTGTTTTAAGCCAGCTAAAACGAAACCAAAACAACCTCAAATTAGACTTTTAATAAATCTATACCAAAATGTTATACCAACACAGCTTATTTGGTCTGCCAACATATAACTCCTTAAAAACTGACTTGTCAATGTCACTTTTTATAGTCTCACAAGTCAGACAGTAGATTCATATCTGAAGTCTGACGGTGGATGAGCTCAAGTCTGGGTGAACGGGGCCTTTCACTTTCTTTCACTTCATATTAGTTTCGACTAATCACGTTGCTGGAGGCGGGGATCTGTAAGTGCGTAATTGGCAAACACAAACTTGGCCTGCAGTAGTAAACTAAAAAAAATGACTAAAGGTTTCAAATCAATGCCATGTAAACTGGCAACTGTAGGAATACACTTATTAAAATCCCCTTCTGAAAGCGTTTGAGTTTCCTTCGGTAGAATATCTCCGTAAAGAAATAGGAAACAAGGCGTAACTCCGCCCCTTGCAGTTGTTGGTTTCCGGTCCAGACTCTGTGCCGCCTCCCCCCAGATGTTCTGCTATAACATAGTAGGACCGCTGGGTCAGTAGTCCTGCTATAACATAGTAGGACTGCTGGATCAGTAGTTCTGCTATAACATAGTAGGACCGCTGGATCAGTAGTTCTGAAATAACAGTAGGACCGCTGGGTCAGTAGTTCTGCTATAACATAGTAGGACCACTGGATCAGTAGTTCTGCTATAACATAGTAGGACCGCTGGATCAGTAGTTCTGCTATAACATAGTAGGACCGCTGGATCAGTAGTTCTGCTATAACATAGTAGGACCGCTGGATCAGTAGTTCTGCTATAACATAGTAGGACTGCTGGATCAGTAGTTCTGCTATAACATAGTAGGACCGCTGGATCAGTAGTTCTGCTATAACATAGTAGGACCGCTGGATCAGTAGTTCTGCTGTAACATAGTAGGACCGCTGGATCAGTAGTTCTGCTATAACATAGTAGGACCGCTGGATCAGTAGTTCTGCTATAACATAGTAGGACTGCTGGATCAGTAGTTCTGCTATAACAGTAGGACTGCTGGATCAGTAGTTCTGCTATAACATAGTAGGACCGCTGGATCAGTAGTTCTGAAATAACATAGTAGGACCGCTGGATCAGTAGTTCTGCTATAACATAGTAGGACCGCTGGATCAGTAGTTCTGCTATAACAGTAGGACCGCTGGATCAGTAGTTCTGCTATAACATAGTAGGACCGCTGGATCAGTAGTTCTGCTATAACATAGTAGGACCGATGGATCAGTAGTTCTGCTATAACAGTAGGACCGCTGGATCAGTAGTTCTGCTATAACATAGTAGGACCGCTGGATCAGTAGTTCTGCTATAACATAGTAGGACCGATGGATCAGTAGTTCTGCTATAACATAGTAGGACCGCTGGATCAGTAGTTCTGCTATAACATAGTAGGACCGCTGGATCAGTAGTTCTGCTATAACATAGTAGGACCGCTGGATCAGTAGTTCTGCTATAACATAGTAGGACCGCTGGATCAGTAGTTCTGCTATAACATAGTAGGACTGCTGGATCAGTAGTTCTGCTATAACAGTAGGACTGCTGGATCAGTAGTTCTGCTATAACATAGTAGGACCGCTGGATCAGTAGTTCTGAAATAACATAGTAGGACCGCTGGATCAGTAGTTCTGCTATAACATAGTAGGACCGCTGGATCAGTAGTTCTGCTATAACAGTAGGACCGCTGGATCAGTAGTTCTGCTATAA